>KZ654165.1:16709-34590 GCA_001010745.2 Gerris buenoi
AAAAAATGAAATTGAAACATTGGAATAACAAATATTTATAATTTTGGCCTTATCTTAGTGTGTGTAAACATAGCGTGTTTATGCTTGAATGTTTCCCTTAGATACTGACCATCTCTAACCACCCCTTAGTTACCCACTACGTAGGAAGGTAATGAGGGGGTTAATAAAGCCTAGTTCACTAGAAATCCGACAGACTGCACTAGCTCTCAATCCCACTTTTCCTCGTTTACCAGTTTACTCCTCCTGGCTCTAAAAATGAATATTTTTGCACGAAATTTGGGATTTAGAGTATTTAGATAATTGGCTTTTGGTGCCGCGAGCTACATTTTTTAAAAAATAAATAGAATCGGATTTAAGAATCACTTAAGTGGCAAGGAGGGGGAAAATCAAAAATCGGGCTCGCGGCACCATTGAAGAATATATTGATGAACCCAAATACGAAAAATTGTATTTTTATCTCTAATATTACGGACAAAAACAGAAAACTCGTAAAATCAGACACGTCCGCGCACCCTTAAGGGGCCCATACACAGTCCAACTTGTTGTACAACCTGTTTTTGTAAAAATTGGATAGACTCAAGGATTATTATTCTAAATTTGTTTTTTTAATTTATTATATGAGCTTTTGTTTTCAATAAATTTCAAAAGGTGTTTTTATTTTAATTAAGGTAATATGGGTTATACGTTTGCTACACTAGTAAATTACTAAATAAAATTCTTTGTGCTTTGTAAAAACGGGTGGTTTTACCATTTTGGGGGGGTTTTCAACCGGGGGGGGAAAAAACGGGTGGTTTCCGGGAAAAACGGGTGATATGGTAACCCTACTCAGTCGTAGTTTATTGGGTAAACTTTTTACCCACTTAAATAAACTGAAACTTACACAGAAAATCTATTTCCGATGACAACCCAAAACCTAAGTTATTAACATTTTCAAAGGGTGTTTTCTATAACAGTTCTTTTTTTAAGAGGTCAGAGCATTATTTGGTTGGAATTAAGCAAAATAACTTTAAAGCTTCATTTTTGAATTATTTTTATTTCTGTTAACTGTTTACAACTTGGGCAAACCAGCAACGATTTCGTCTTCAATACCGCATTCATCGGATCCTCTGAGGATCTTGAAGTAACCGTTGTTACCCCAGTCGGTGTTCCATGAGTTGGCTACCAACCAGTAGGGAGTTCCGTTTTCCTCACCCCATCCAAGAATCCTGATGGCATGACCACCAAGGAAATCTCCAGTTACGTGCTGGTAAACACCTGTAATCAGAATTTACTCAATTATTTTTTCGGTTTGCCAATCAAACTATCAAAGATCAAAAATAACAATGCTCAAACTCTTGATAATTATGTATTACAGAAAGACATCGGAAAAGCACTTACCGGATTTGTAGCTGACGAAATCAGCATACACGGAGAAAGCTGCTTCAACAGGTCCGTTGGTGAAGATTTCTTGCCTGATCAACTGCTCGTCACTGTCAATTGAGTAAGATTTGGAACCTAAAAGCGCAAAAGGTAGAATTAGGGATAAACTATATGATAAAGAATAAAGAATGTACGAATCTAACAGAATAGAAATGCTTGCAGAGTATAAGTAGCTAACAAACAGCTATAAGTAATAAGTGTATGACGTCATTCCTTCATCAGATCCTACGTCATCAATTTATGGAGACCAAATCAGAAAAAGCTTTATTCACGAGGCATTACCACTTATCACACGGGCTGTCAACCATGTTGGCCAAAAACTAATAATAAAATTAATCAATGTTCAATTTCTCACCGTAATGGAGGTCGCTTTCGTAGTCAGTGTCATCATTGCAGGTGTTGGAGCATTCAGGAGTAGGTCCATCTCCTTCGCAGTTTGGCCTCTTACCGCTGATGTGGTGCTCACAGGGAGGGAAGCTGTAAGGTTGGCAACCCTGGAAATGCGAGAAGATGAAAATACTGTTAAAAGAATGTGTCAAATTTGCATAGATTGCTTAAATTGATATTCAAAAATGTTTCTTATTATTAAAATGTCCTAAATTTCACATATAATTATTTCCAATTTAAAATAATAATAATTTTACTAAACTAAGAAAGTTTACGGAAAACATGATTACCTTGCCTCCATAAAGTCCACCACTGACGATACCATTCTGAACCCAGTATTGCCAGGCAGCACCAGGGAATCCACCGTCGCAACCGTTACCGCAAGCTGAGCAGCAGGTAAGAAGATTTTCAGCGGAGAATTCAATGTTTTCTTGACCGTTGGAATGGATGCAGACTCTGTCAGACATAGCTTCAACGGCACCGAAAGCCTGTAATCAAAATAGGAAAAATGTATCATAAATGATGATGAGGATGGAACTTGAACTTTTAAACTTTGGTTGTCACATTTCAATTGTCCCAGAAGTTCTGTAAGACCTTCTGAAAAACATAACTTATTCTTTTTTTTTTTTTTTTATCGTTAGTGCTTCGAGGTTGCTAAGCTAGATAAAAACATTTTGTGCTTGAATCTGCTTTAAGATGTTTTCAGGGTGTATTTGAGGAGTTCTGAATAAAATAAATTTGTAGTATTCATGAGTTTCGCAAGTTACATGATCAATCAAGAAAAAAATTATTTCCTCTTACCCAGCATGATCCGCAGGAAGCTTGATCCCTGATTTGAGAGATGGAAGCGCAGTTAGGCCACTGCTGCCTGGCGTCGAAGTTATCAGGAAGTTGTCCATTGAATGTCATCTCGTCTTTGGTGAGTTTACGGGGCAAGAACATCTTGCTGCCAGCCTTGACACCAAGAAGGCTCTTAATCTGCTTAACGGAAGTGTTCTCGGGGAAGTTGCTTCCAGCCTAGTCATAAAGAAATGCAATTTCATTAAAATTGCATCATAATGTTGCAGCAAAATGTTTCATTTGCCATCAACCGAGATTATTACATCAGTTTACACAAGTTTTTAATACTCTTAAAAGTTATTAACATTCTATAGAATTTTACTTTCATTTCTAGTGAAATTTGATTTTATAAAGAAAACTCACAGTCCATGTTGTGGCAACACTGTTGATATGATTGATGAACTTCTGGGAGAAAGGATTCTCGTGCAAGCCTGAGACTACGCACAGGAAACCCAATACTGCTACTATCTTCAGCATGATTTCTCTGTGATAATAAAAAAAATTTATGAAAACATAAACATTATTGAATGGGAAAGGAGTCGATGCAAATGCATCTCCAATCGATTTCTAACAGAATTCTAAACATTCGAAGTCTAAACATAGACATATTGTACTTAAATTCCTGATTGCAACTCCTATTGATTTTCAAGTCTAAAAATAGACATATTTTGCTCAAATTCCTGTTGATGTTCAATTCCTAAAATTGACATATTATTCTCGAATTCCTGATTGCTATTCCTATTGATTTCAATGTCTAAATATAGACATATTGGATTCGCATTCCTGAAAGGTTAGAAATGATGTAATCGGACTGCATAAAGCAACCTTTGTGACCTGCATCAGCGATACTGCTATCAATCAACTATCAGGGTGTTTTTATTTAAGTGTATGCACTAATTATCATTATTTTTGATTATCACAAATCATCGGTCAATACAAGCAATTTTAATAAATTGCTTGTCAATTAAAATTTATTGTCTTTTTACAATTACTTTAAGTTTAATCAAATTATAATCATTATTAACAACGGGAGACAGACAGAGAAAAATAGATTCTAGCACCGGGACTCGAACCCGGGCCTTCCACATTACTTAAGTTGAGAATGGCTTTCGACCGTAAGAAATCACCGTCACCGACGGAGGAATGGTAAAAAAAATTTAAAATTTATAATAACATATAATATAACGCAACACCAAAAAGTTTATAATATATCATCCCCCTATGCCAGAACCAGGAATGTGCAAATTCCACATTGTTGGGGAGTGGCGTTTAAATTTTATGTTTTTACCATAATTCAGCTATTTTACTTAGGTTTCATAGCCAATAACAGCTGCTACAAGGCAGCCACAAATTCGGGGTTTAGGCACAACTTAGATTATAAAACAATAAGTCCATATTGCTACTAAACCCAGAATATGAAAATTTGCAAATTCATGGTTCTGCCATAAGGGGGACGATATGTACTAGAACAAAATAAAATGCCATACTCACATTAATACATTCGAAACAAAAACAGGTAGGTACTAATTTGTTGGATTACCGGATAAGTATTTATATACTTACTCTTACCACTTACCTATTCTTATCTGATATCAGATAAAAGTACCAATGCTCCAAAATATAAACAAAAAAAAGAGGGAAAACACTTGAAAATGAGAACAAAGAATATAAAAAAACAAATCTTTAATAATATTCCTTAATAAAATATTCCTTATTTAATTATTTTTACAATGTAATAATTAATTAATCTTGAGTGCTCTCAGCTTTTTTATTAACTCTTTGTTGTTTATCAAATTATTTTTTTGTGTTTTAATATTAAACATGTTCTAAGAAAAATTGTTTAATTAGTTACCTCAATGAGTTTTCTTATGAGTTAGTTTATTGAAATATTTCCTTTATTTCAGTTATGTGAAAATGGTTCTTTTTAGCTTCAGCATGCACACTATTAATATTCGTCTGCCTGTCCATTTGTCAGTATAGCTAAAGTTATTAAGTATAACATTGAAGATCCAGGTATAGAAAGCAATTTAAAACAGGTAGAGATATCAAGTAACTTTCAAGTGCTAGGTATAGGAAGTAATTTTAAACATCAGGTTAAGTTAAGATATCTAGTAACATTCAAGGTAGGTATATATAGCATGTAATGTAAAATATCTAGAGATATCAAGTCATATAAAAGAGCTAGATTAGATGTGCCATGTGTAATATAAAATTATAAAATAACTATAGATATCAAGTCGTATAAAAGAGTCCAGGAGATATATAGCGTGCTAAAAAATCACGTCAAGTACTTGCGAGCAAGTTACTAAAAGGGTTTCTTCGGTCATAAGAATTAATTATAATTATATATTTTTTTTAAACAAAAACATCTATTGTTAACTTTTAAAAATCAAGATGTGCATATATTTTATTATTCTTTACTATCTTCGGTATGCGCTTATTGAATTCTTTTAGGGGTAAAATGGCCGCCAATTTGGAAACAAAATATATTTTTGTGAACCAAATTTCAATACCTTTCAAATGATACCCAACTTCGATTTTTCAAATCACAAAAATTTTGGGGCCCCCTAGTTACGCCCCCCTAAAAATTCTAAAATTTTACTTTTTTTAAATCAACTCCTGGAAATTTTATTGGACTACAGAGATTTATATTTATGTATTTTTGCCTTATTTTAGGACCTATTCTAATGGGGTAGTGCAGGGGGGGTAAATTTTGGGTTTGTTTGAATTTTTTGGGGGGTAAAATGGCCGCCATTTTGAAAATGCGATACATATTTGTAATCTACATTTCAATACCTTTGAAATGATACCCAACTTGAAAATTACAAAAAATGTAAAATATTGCGCGGTGATCGCAATTGATCGCAGATCGCAGAAATTTGGAGTGTTAAAGTTCGCAATAGGTTTTCTGTTTTTGGGCAAAAAAGTTTAACTTATATACCAAATTTCAAGTCAATAGCGTCAGTAGGTTGGGAGATATAATCCAAGTTGCGACGGACGGACGGACGAACTACCAAAAGCATAAGGGTTTCTAGGACGACCTCGAAACCCTAAAAATGTCATACTAGCATCAAGCTAGAATTATATTTACAACTTAATCTTGTAGTGCCTTTTAAGAATATGTAGTTGGCAATGTTCGTCTGCGGACATAGCCTGGCAATAGGCATTTGAAAAAAATTAATAAATAAAGTAAATTATATAAATAAGGATTAATGTCCGAAATATCGAAAGCCGGGTGTGTACAATGCTACTTTTAGTAAAGAGAACCACCACTTGAGGATATTGATTTTGCAATTTGTACCTGCAAAGTAAACTAATTCAATCTTTATGACTTCCTTCACTGAGGAACTCCTTTAACTACCTCAAACAAAAGTGAGGTGATGAATCGTCAGCAACTAAATACGAGACAATAAATACGGAGGAAATCAAGTGCTAACAACTAATTATAAGGTGACCGGTTGTTAAAAAATAATTTCAAGGGAAATGTTTTTTTCTGTAAGGAACGTAATCTCTATAAAGTTACTGCTTCTATAAGCTTACCGTAAGTAACGAAATAATTGTTACCATTTTGAAGAACCAATTTTTTTTTGTCTCAAAAATTTAAAAATTCAGTATTCCGTTTCAGTCATTAGGGAACATTTTTGGTCCTGTGTCTGTCTGTCTGTCGTTTAATAGTTTTACAAACCATCATATCTTAAAAACTACTACATATTCCAATTTTGATGAAATTTGGATGTTAGCCCAATTTTTATCATTTACCATAATTACGTCAACCTTCCGCGCCCATTGCTTCCTTACGTCAACCTTCCGCGCCCATTGCTTCCTTACGTCAACCTTCCGCGCCCATTGCTTCCTTCTCCTTCTGCATCCACATAAACTTGGTTTTATTGACAACTATAAATCTTTTAAAGTACTCCTCCGAAGAATTTCGGACGGTTTGTTTAAAGTCACCCACAGATCGTCCCTTATTAATTTGATCTGTCTGCACACATTGAGTATTGAATAAAAATAAGTGTGAACTCGCTAGGAATTGAAACAGTTCAGAACAGCCACGCTTTCATTTCCAGAGGAATCACAATAGTAACACGTAAAAAAGCTTTTATAAGCACTATTTGATGAAGCACCTTCAAAAAATGTAGTTGTCCAATCCTTGCCCGATATAATATCCTTACGCATATCATTATATCCAATCAATTATCAGTGATGAGTGATGATAAATGTTCAATTATAAAAGAACATTGGAGACACATGATGAGGAATAAACATCAATAGTGGTTTAAAGCCAGCGGTGTTTGTGTTTAATAAAATTCTTTTTAGTGGAGAGACGTTTCTTTTATTCTTATCATTGTTTTAAGTTTATCAATATCCCGATAAACTGATATTGATCAAAAGTAATTGTTTGAAAAAGGTTAACAGCAATACAAACACAATTTTTTTTAAAATGAATGGGTAAATTTAAACAAATACATATCTTAAAAAAAGCATTATATTTTATGACCATATACGTTTAAAACATTTCGTAATATTAATGACACTTTGCCTTAATTATTTATTCGTTTAATCCACTTGTTTGTAAATTTTCTTTTATCGGGATGTTTTAGAGCGTTATTCATTTCTAACATAACATTTTATTTATTTGTATTGGAATATTCGTTTTTTTGTTGAAGAAATGCTTAAGCTTTAGGGATCCCGGCGGTAATTTGGGATTCAATACCGCAATGATCGGATCCTCTGAGGATCTTGAAGTAACCGTTGTTACCCCAGTCGGTGTTCCATGAGTTGGCTACCAACCAGTAAGGAGTTCCGTTTTCTTCACCCCATCCAAGGATCCTGATGGCATGACCACCCATGAACTTGCCACTAACATGTTGGTATACACCTGCAACATATCAAGTCATTATTATGTTGGTAAAAAAAAATTGGTTGTGTTGACCGAATAATGTAGCAGAACATTATTCGGCCTGGACTAAAGCAACCAGGACTTCGAGTTTCGCTAATCATCTAATAGACGCCAGCCACATATTTAGTAAAGACCACTATGAGTTAGTCCATGTTTGTGGAAAAGGTAAGAAACTGGACTTACTAGAAAACTTAGAGATACACCAAAGATGTTATATAATAGAGATTGAACGTTAAGAAGGGGTTTGAGGCAAAAAAGTGACCCCATGGAGGTATTGGTAAAGTAAGAGAAATTGGAGAAAAAAAGCATACTGCGCATGCTCCGTGACCTTTGACTGGGACAAATTACCTTCTTTGATAGTTTTAAGGTTACCTCTGGTTAATTTTGAATCAGGTTATGGTAACCTGCCACACGTTTCTTGGGTAACCTATAACCAAGAGGAAGGTAATTTGTCCCATGGAGGTGACATTTTACAAATCTCCATGGGGTCACTTTTTTGCCGCTTCCCTCTATCTAGTTTATATAACATCTTTGAGATACACAGAGCAATAAGTACACCTGGTTTAGAATGCTTCAACGAAAGAACCAATTTAAACAATTCAGTCCTTGTTAAACCCCTACAATAGTTTTTACACACCTACCATAATCTTACTTTGCCTAAGTCCTTACTTATTATTAATTATAGACCCGATTCTCATTTATTAAATTATTTTGTAACATTTAGTTTTTTGTTTTTTTTATTGTTATTGTTAAGGATTCTCACTTTAGGTTACTTCATTTATTGTATGTCATTTTTTTGGAAGACCTTCACACAGGTCATTCCAGATGTGCTACGTATACGTTTCACTGAAGATAGTCGAAAGACTGAAACGATCGTCTGAATTTATATTTATGTTAATTGTGGTTAGACCAATACATATATTTTAACTTGAACTAAGTGCGTTTTATTCAAGAACTTATATTATCATTATGTTGGTAATTATTTAAATAAATGATAATGATAAATATTAGATCTTAATCTAGATCTCAATCTAATGATTTGTACTATCTTTTAGTAATAATTGGGGGCCATAGTTTGCTACCCTTGAAGAGAAAAAGAAACACGCTCGATTGCTGTCACTTTAAAAAATGATAAAGGTGGTCTTCTTCTTTCTTTCAAAATTACCTTATTTTTATTTTATTTTATTATTTTTTTTATTTTATTTTTTTTTTTTGCTTATACTCAATTATTTAAGCCTCATCCAGACTACAAAACCGAAGAAAGGAAGAAGAAGAGAGCAGAGCAGGCGCATGCGCACTTCTGACTAATCCAATTCCAATACTACAGTTTAAATAACCTTAAAGGCCGATTTACACGTATTAAGTTGTTAAGTGGTTAACTAAATTTTTAGCGACTTAATGCATGTAAACAATGAATTTAGTAATAAGTTGCAAGTTAAAATTTAGCTTGCAACTAAACAAGTAGAATAGAAATTTTTCTATTTTTCTGTTTAGTAGGTGGGCGTGGCTAATTACTGGACATGCGCATTTAGTTAAATGCACAAGTTTGTCGGAATCTCGCTTATAGATTTGCAGATCTTTGTTTATATATTTTTTAAAAATGTTTTATTTGACAAAAATTATATATTTTTTCCATAAACATACTTTATTTCGTCCAAAATCTAATTTAAAATAATTTTTAAGACAGTATTTATGACTTGAACACATTGTTCAACGTCCATTATTAGTGAACTAAACAGCTTAACTAAATATTAAGTGTGAATACGTGTAAACGCTTTCTAACAATTAAGTCACTTAAAATTAAGTNTAGCTGGATACCCGTGCTTCGCTACGGAGTGTTTTTATATTTGATAAGTTTATAAACTACCAGGAAAGCATACAAATTATTTTACTATTCGAGAATATCTAGATTCTATCCCTCCTACTTATACCCCCCACCTCTTTGATAATTTAATTTGCAAATATCCTAAATTTATCCCCCTCCTAAATGAAAATATGACAAAACTGTAGGTACATAACAACAATTACTGTACTCTTAAAGAGCATTTCAAAGATATGCATCATGAAGATGAAGGATATTCTTTACTTGTACCCCGTACCCCTGTGTACTAAAATTTTAATTTCGTAATCTCATGTAGGCAGTGACCTTCACCTTGTATTGAAGAAAAAGTGTGTAAATATTCATCAAATTAGGATAAAAGGCATACCCTCATACGGATACACTTCTTTTTATAAAAGATATAGCTATATTTTTCAATTATACCCCCCTCCTAAGGGAAAATATGATAAAACTGTACATAACCACAATTACTGTCCTCTTAAAGAACTTTTCAACGATATGCATCATGAAGGATGTTCATTACTTTAACATTTGTACCCCGTACCCCTGTGTACCAAAATTAAAATTTCGAAAATTCATGTAGACAATGATTTTCCCCTTGCTTTTAAGGTCAACTATGCAACTTTTCATCGAGATCAGACTAAAACTGTAGATTTGCATAAAGAACACACACATACGATGTTTTTTATATATATATGGCCGCCATTTTAATAAAAATTGCCCGATTGATAAACCATTTATCAAAAGTAACTAACTTCATAAAAGGAAGCTAAGTTCTAAATTTCAAGTGTGTAGTGCAATTAGTTCCGGAGATATAGTCTTGCCGAATTTTGCATATAAATGGCCGCCATATTGAATCAAGATGGCGGATTTTAAAAACATTTCTTAGCGAGCACCAAGAGGTAAGGGGAACACACCTACAAAAGTCATAGGTCCAGTGGTTTCAGAGATATCGTGATGTGTCAGTGAGTGAGTGGTATTTGGATTTTATATATATGTATATAGATTTAAAAATGTTTTATTCGACAAAAATTATATATTATTTACAAATACACACTTTATTTCGTCCAAAATCTAATTAAAATAAATTTTAAGACAGTATTTATGACTTGAACACGTTGTTCAACGTCCATTATTAGTGAACTAAACAGCTTAACTAAATATTAAGTGCGAATACGTGTAAACGCTTTCTAACAATTAAGTCACTTAAAATTTAGTTAACCACTTAACAACTTAATTTACACTAATAACGATTTACACAAAACGATTTAAACTAAACGTGTAAATCGGCCTTTAGCGAAGGTTATATATGTTTTATATGATTGTTAATTTCATTTTTTCATAAATCTAGTAGGTATATATATAGTGAGTGAGAAAGTATTTGTATAAAAATAGATTTGGGAATATTGATAATATTTACACGTTGAAAATATCCACACAGTCAAAAGTCAAAATCGAGAAAGGAGAATAGACAAATAAGAGATATTAATTAATTCAAATATTTTTCGCTTCCACGCAAAAAAAGTGAAAACAAAATTTCATATTTCTCACAAAGGTTTCGATGATTTTGAGTCCTTTATAAGTCGTTTTACCAGAAAAAATAGTTCTAATGGAGAATTTGATTATTTCTTAATTTTTTTACTTTCTCATTTTTGTTCTCTGAAACGGATTTCTGTATTGAAATTTTTGAAATCGGAAGCATAAAGAAATTTCTCTTCGATAAGGACGGAAGCTAATATAAACCTAAATCAAATTTTCACAAAATCACTTCATGATGAAAGTAAAACAATGCTTCCGAATTTTGAATTAAGCGTTACGAAGGTAACGTTGTCGTTAATCGTTACCTAACTAACCGTATTCTAGATTCGGGTGAAGCGGTCGCAACTGCTCCATTGGATGATTAAAAATGCTCCGGTCGACCATAAAGTCAACCAAAAACTTAGGTAGGTCTTTTCAGACCCACCGGTTACTTATTAATTGATCTGGTTGGTGTATCAGAATACACTTTAAGTAAAAAAATGTCCACGGTAGAAATATTAATATAAATTAAAGATTAATTTCAAACTCTCACATGTCATGTCTAGTATTTCAGACATATGATCAAGTGCATTTTTATCAGCTGTTTTAAATATTGAACTGTACATATTAAATCATCGACATAGTGAAGTGACTCTTAAGATGATTCCATACCGAAACCAAATTACAACTGTCACTCTCAGTGATTGACAGCTAATAACAAAATAATTAACATAGCCCAATCATCTGATTCAATAATACAATCGAAAATGAAAAAAAAAACCGCTTTTGAATAAATGACAAATGACTCAAGTGTTTTTAAATTCTTTAACAAATGATGTGATAAATGTTGAGTTAATTCCAGTTTTCTTTTATGCTTTATGTTATTATCATTGTTACATTAAATTAAAAAAAATTATTACAGCGATTTTTATAATCCTTTAGTAATTTAACTACACATTTTAATACATTTGAGTAATTTTAGCTTATATTAGTTATTAGCTATAAGAATAACAAACAACTACTCAAGAACAATTAAATATTTGCTAACTGGCTTAAGTATTACAAAGAATTCAATTTGGTAAGTAAATTGAATGCATTCCAGCAATAACTGCAATACTAAATTAACCTTTCTGGCAACACTGTAACACTATAATATTTATATGTTACATGACGGCAACACTGCGTGGCGGTGGCGGAAATGTTTGATTTATCTTTTATTATTTTGATATGCAAGTTATTTTGTGCTGATTTATACATAGAATATTGTTCAATATTTGAGTTTCTTCGATTAAAACATTGCCCAAATGATTTTTTATTTTTTCTCGTACTTTATTTGTGATTAAAAGTAAATATCATTATTACAAAATTAAAATCGTAAATTTGCCACCTAAAACCTAGATCTAAGAAACCGACAAATCTTGTGAATACGAATCACCAGAGAAGAGGTGAGACATGTTTCACACTGATGATCACATTGAGTAGATGAGTAAAGTGGACGTGATCCTCCGCCCTGTAAATAACCTAATCAAGTGTTGTTAAGGACTGTAAAAGAAAGAGCGAAAATTAAAAAATTACAGGGAAGTACTTGCATCCAAGTACTATTTAGGGTTTTGTAGATTCTTAATACGTATAATACGTTATATTATTATAAAATACATCTGCAATGTAATACCGTGATTCTGCTCACTGCAATATGGTATACAATACCATATTGCCATTTGTATACCATATTGCAGTGAGCAAAATCACGGTATTACATTGCAGATGTGTTTTGCCAGCCAAGCAAGAATGGCGGTGTGAGAGCACGCTCGTCTCTGATAATTCCTATATCTTATCTTTTTGAGCCGATATAGGTCCAGAGTTGGGTGGGCATCGTCGGGCCCCTGATGAGTCGGTAGCGACGAAACGATGCAGGACATGGCGTAAGCCGAGCGAACATCTTAGTGACGTAATGTCTGGTGTTGGAATAGTTCCTTCTGTGTCACGGTTGCGTGGCACATCCCTAGGTGTCTCTCACTAACACAAATTGTATACTATTATGAAATAATATTTTTTTATTGTCCCCATCCTGCTATATATATGAAAATATAAAAAATATAAACAAATTTAGACGGATAGCTCCAAAAATGAAACAAAAAATTAAAGGGTCCCTGGTTCGATCCCCCGGGGGGTCACTTTGTTTTTATGGGTAATGTAATGACAAAAAGGTAATTTTTTTTCGGGAATTGTTCGTCCCCCTATAATAAGGTATTTGTATGAATTATTTCAAAATTTTACGACTAACTAGGAACAGGGTAGTCGTAAAATGGGGGGTAGTTATGCAAAATGTAAAATAGCGAATATATATATTTTGTAACCTACTCATTAGCAGTTTTCATTTTACCACATTTTTCCGAATTGCGCATATTAATTTTTTATCTTCTCTACATTCTCCTTCTTTACATTCTACTTGTGGGTAAAAAACTTACGTCAGAAATTCAAATTTCAATTTTCGTTCTGTGATTCAGATTCTCAACGTTCGGAGGATATGAACCAAAGAGCGACGGACGGACAGTCACATCACGCTTGGCATAAGGGTTTCGAGTAGGATCTATGAAACCCTAAAAAATAAAATATACCTGATTTATATTGAAGGAAATCTGCAAACACTTGGAATGCAGCTTCAACTGGTCCGTTCTTGTAAATTTCAGCCATTATTAAATTGGGCTCACTTTCAACTGAGTAGGATTTCTCACCTAAAAAAAAGAAAAAAAAGAAAAGAGTGCAGATTAGAGTGCAGATTAAAAACTGCAATGAATATGAAATATATAATTAAGCTAATACAGATATTTTTATTTGTGAGCAACTTTCCAAGAATCATCTAAATTTCTTCATACTCGTAAAAATACATTTAAATAAATATATTGTTTATAAAATTTTTATTGATCTAAGATCTGTATTCTACGAGAGAATTCTAAACAAGAAGAATATTTATTTTTCTGGATCTTCTTTAGATTGTTACTCTCCTCTTTTTTTATAAGGGGAGTAACAGTCTAAAGAAGGTCTATGGAATGTTCTTCTTTAAACCATTTCCCTTACAAAAAACTAAAAACTCCCCTTGTAAAAACAGAAAAATAATATTCATTTGTCCCAAACTACATTGGCCTAAACATCCCTCTGTCTTAATAGTTATATTGTGAGTCATTTTTATTCTAAAAAAAAATAGGGAGTAACAATCTAAAGGAGTAACGATTTCTTTAACTAAATATTTGAGTAAAATCTGTAATAACAATAACAGATTTTACTGACACAGTCGCAGTTTTTTTTTTTTTTTTTTTTTTTTTTGCCTGTTACCACTTGAGCCAACGCACAATTTCAGGTTTTATCATCTAAACAAATATATCAATACTTCGATATCTTCAAAGATGTTATGTGCGTTAGTAATAATATGTAAATTAAATATGAAAACGTCCTTATCTATTTCTAAAGATTACGAAATAATAAAGATTTATTACCATAATGCAAATCTTGATGATACTCGAGCTTGTAGTTTGGTATGCATTGTTTAACGCATTTTGGTGTTCTTCCTCCAGGAGAACAAGGTGGTCTGGTTCCGTTGACGTGGTGTTCACAGGGTTCTATCATGTAAGGCTGGCATCCCTGTTTTTCAAATGCATTTGTTAAAAATGTATAAATAATGACAATCCATTCATATATAGAGATTCATATAATTTTATTACAGTAGAAGAAGGCCGAGGCTATTTTCAGTGAGATGTAAATGCACACCTCTATAGGTGTATTTTTTATCTCATATGTGTGTATTTTTATCCCACTTTTCAGCCTTAAACCAGCCATTCACGGTCCAACTTGGTCGTACGACACTCTCTCCAACGAGTCAATGTGTTACGACAGTTGAAAGTGGTTGGCAACCTGACGTACGACAAGGAATATGGAAGAAACATGGGAAGATTGGTGAAGGATGAAGATAGAAAAAAATTTCGGAGCAGTGAGCATTGGAGAAAAATGTAGCTATAGCTAAGATTAAATGAGGATTTAATGCAGTTATTAAGAAATTCATTTTTCCCCCCGCTTCGACAGCACGAGGGTCATTAGAGGTATTATATATTTAATTCCATTCAGATATTGTGTCTGGAATTGAAGTTGAACGATTAAGATGCCTCATCCAAAAAAGCTTTTGGACGGACATCCAGGTATTGCGAGAAGGAGGAGGAGTGGATAAGACTAAAAAACGTCGGCATAAAGATGTGGAGGAAGATTTGGGATGATTGGGAGTTAATGGATGGCGCCAATGGGCTCTTGATAGAAACGAGTGGAAGGACATTTGACATTTTCAAGAAGGCCAGGAGGGTCCTACATGAGCTTTAGCGCTATGGAGTAAGTTGAAGTAAGAAAGTAAGAAATCAGTTATTCAAAAGCTAACATTTATTGGAAATTAGGAACTATGATCAAAGTTGTTAATATGGAGGTAATTAGTTCCAGACTATAATTGTGTAAGGAAAGTAAACACATAAAAAACAATTACCTGTTTTGTGCCATATGCACCACCGCTAACAATTCCTTTAGAAACCCAATGTTTCCAAGCAGATCCTGGAAACCCTCCACTGCATCCAAAGCCACAGGTCATGCCGCAGCACGATACAAGATCTTCAGCCGAGAATCTGAAATTGACGTTTCCTCCAGAATGAATACAGACTCGGTCCGACATGGCTTCAACAGCTCCAAAAGCCTGAAATTAAAATTAAATGTCAATAATAAATGGTTATTACAATTTGATTTGACCATTAGCTTAAGTTCTAAAAGATTATTTAATTAATATTTTTTTAAGTCCCGAAATTATTGCCTACATGGAATTTTGGATAATGAGACAGTTCATTTATCGTTTTAACGTATTATTTTCTTTTACAACAAACTAACAACCTAAGATCTATAGCAAAAATATTCGATAATCCAATTAATTACCACTTACATTACAATACATATATTATATCTTGTTTCCAAAAGTTATAATACATACGACATTGGATGGTTTTACATTAGGTTACTGATATAATTTAGTACTTTATTAAATTAATTATTGTAACAACGGTAATAAATCACTCGCCAATATTTGTGATGGGCCTTACTATAGGCGTGGAATGATAAAGGGTCGTCGTATCATGCCATCAGCAGTATAGACCGTAGACCGTATAATTGGTAATAGCAATTATTTGCACCCGGATGGACGCCCCTCTACATAAGGTGCCTTAGGGAGTAGAAGAAAAACAGTTGACAAGATCTTTCCTACTAGGAAGACATGAGTCCGTATCTCTTATTAATGGATAGATTGATGGATAGAATAATTTAATGGATAGATTCAGTAAAGATACACATCTCCAGTATCTTGTCGCCTGTCTTTACGGTTTGAAGACTCTATATGTAGAATGGTGTGATCAACGCTCCGGATGCGAGGCCCCTAATCGTGTTCATTGTGTGGGCATTGAACCTTTTGAGTGTCTAGTGTCTAGCGCATCGTATATAGCATTGAGCTACCGGGAATCCAATTATAGCAGCAGTTGATAGAAACCACCTTGAATTGTATCAGACTGAGTTAATGTTTCGTCCGATGTATGGAAAGTGTTATTGATGAAATTATTTGAACTGCGACTGATTTAGCTCTTCTACCTTATAAGAAAGGTAAGGGAAGTTGCAGTTACTACTGTTCTTTTAAATGTATTCATTAATTACATTTTGAAAAGTATTAACTTTTTTCTAAAAATTTGTTTTAAATCTGATAAGTAAATTTCCACGTCTAGAGTTATATATGTATAATTATAATTACATTCTAGGTTTTTAGTGGATAGTCAAAGTCAAGAATATAATTATTTATTTTAAAATGACTACTTTTCCATATGAGCATTCTTACCCAGCATGATCCACAGGATCCCTGATCTCTAATTTCCTTGATGGTAGGACAATTCGGCCATTGTTCTCTGGAGTCGAATTCAGCAGGTAAAGGATCGTTGGTCATTAGTTCTTCTCTGCCAATAGCAGGCGGCATATGTTGCTTCGATCCTGGAAACACTCCCATCAGACGACGAACTGAAGCTATGTTGCTGTTATGAGCAAAGTTACGACCAGCCTAGAAACAAAAGATACAATTTTTAAAAAAGTGTTATAAATTTTCAGATGGGCCGACAATTCTACTTACTTTAGAGATTACAATAATCGTGAGACATAAATGTTCCATATTGTGTCATTAATAATTATAATGCAGTTTGCTCATCCCCTAACTTTGATGGTAGATCGATGTGCCAATTTTGTAGCTTTAAAACCCGCCCCTAATAACTCTGAGTGAGTTGCTTAGGCCCTCTGCACACGGAGCAACTCAAAACAAACTGATTACAAACTCAAATCACCAACCAGTTGACTATGAGTTTCAACCTGTGTAATTGAATGGGACACCGCACACAGAGCAACTCATTACAAACTGGGTTTGCTTTCTGTCAATTCAAAGATTACTGGAATTTCCAGTTGAGATTGTTTTGAGTTGCTCCGTGTGCGGAGGGTCTTAAGGGGCCCACACACTTACAGTTTAACTGCAGGCCGTTATCTTATACGATTATCGTAAGCCAAAAATCTCAGACCACCACACATTAACAGTCCACCGCCTGCAGGCAATCGTAACGAACTACAGATCTGTGCCTGTATGCGCCACACACTGTGCGATGAGCGCCTGCAGGCCGAGATCTGACGATTTTTAACTGCAGTCCGACGGAGGGAAATAAACAAAATAAAGACGATTTTGTTTTGACAGTCCGTGGCCTGACAGTCCACGGACTGTCGTCTCTCGTTCCATCCAATCCTCGCCTCAACCCTCCACACACCTACAGTTCACCTCCGACTGCAGTCCGTCATCTTAAGGAAAACTGACAAGTGTGTGGCCAAGCTCCGTGGACTGTCAGATCATTATCTTCAGTTAAACTGTAAGTGTGTGGGCC
>KZ654166.1:20864-37788 GCA_001010745.2 Gerris buenoi
GATAAAATATACTTTTACTTAGTAATTACTTAGTAGTAATGAAAGAAAATGATAAAATATACTTTTACTTGGGAATTACTTAGTAGTATTGAAAGAAAATGATAAAATATACTTTTACTTAGTAATTACTTAGTAGTATTGGAAGAAAATGATAAAATATACTTTTACTTAGTAATTACTTAGTAGTAATGAAAGACAATGATAAAATATACTTTTACTTAGTAATTACTTAGTAGTAATGAAAGAAAATGATAAAATATACTTTTACTTAGTAATTACTTAGTAGTAATGAAAGAAAATGATAAAATTGTTAAAGAAAATCTACTTTTCTATTACATTTAAAAACTTTTAGTTTTACCTCACGAGAACTTAAGAACTCACGTAGCCTTTCCCTATAAATAGAATTTTCCAATGCTCTTACTAGTTAGTTGATTAAGGGAAAAGTGAATAAGAAAATCTAAAAGTCGATTTAGTTAGAGAATAATAGTTTTTTGACATAATAATCAATAATACTAATGATTTATACATGTTAACTAAAGTTTGTAAATTAGTGCTGCACATAGTCTTCTAGAGGCTTATCACTTGAGAATATAATTAAAGTATAATGGAATTAATTAATTTCAAATACGATTATGTATTACGAAAATAAATTGGTTGTGCATGAAGGCTCACGTAAAAAGGGTTTCGTTGGTATTGTGAACATGGAATTAGAATAAGGGGTGGGGGGACGCAAAATTTTGATGTTTTTTGACAAAATGGCATGGATAATTCAACACTTTCCACAAGTGCGAGGTATATATTTTTTAAATCTTCTCTTCAATACATTTTATAAATTTTTTTTTTTTAAATGTTTTTTTTTTTTTTTCGTTGCCATGAATTATCCACCATTTTTTATTTGAACCGGTGATAATATTGAGTTCACCATTTTTTTTCTGTGTGCGCGTCAAATGGATCTTTAATACTGGAAAGTTTCATGTTTTTATCTCATTTTTTCAAAAGTTATTGGAACCGTAAAGAGTGACAATCAGACAGACAGACACAGGAATAAAACTATAAGGTTTTCTTTTTGGTGTTACCAACAAAACCCTAAAAAAAGGTTTTGAATAAGTTAAAGTTAACGATCAGCACTGAAGCTAGAAATGAATATGGGGGGGGGGGCACCTTTTTAATTGACACGAATTTCAATAAAATCAGCGAAATAGTTTTAAAAAACAACCAGTGACTAACTTTGACGTGTTTTAGCTAAAATTTGTAGTACTTCAGGCGTAGTTTAATGAAACAAAAATATAATTGATACCACCCTTCAAAAAGTTATAGACATTGGAGTTTATGTATTTACTTGGGGGGTCTCAAAGTGCAACCAATATCTCGTAAGAGAGTTCATCACAAAAAGGAGACCTTAAGCCACTGTTAATCTTTCATAAGAATACTACACGAGGTACCAAAAACAGCTGCCAAGAGAGACACTTAGATGTACTTACACTGTCTCTGTCTATAAGATAGTACAGCTTGAAGATTAGGTACACCCCAGGGAGCAGTAACAGTCCTGCAAACCTTTTACCTAGGTTATCTGAACCAAATTCTATACACTAAGGGCGGTTTTTACATGGGCGATGACATATCTGTTTGTGGCAGTTATCATTTTGCGTTATAAATTTGGGTTCACATAAAAAAAATGTCACTCACAATAATCAACGTGGTCCAGTGTAAAACTGGCCTAAACTAAGCAAAAGTATTAAAGAGCATAAGTGTTACAAGTCAAGAAAAATGAAAATAAGAAAAAAAAAACTGCAATTATTTAAAACTTTTAGTTAATACAAAAATAAATTTGAATAACAGGAAAAAAAATACAGAATAGACATTGCATTGTTAAAATAGAGCAGAATATAGATTGACATACGATCCTGTTATTTTACATAAATAAATCTGAATAAAAGAGAAAATTAATGTAAACCCTGCATGCAATGGACTCTAGCAATAGAAATTGAAAGTAAAATTTCCCAAATAACCAAACAAAAGAACCCTATTTATTCGAATAACTATTTTCTTTTATATTTTATTCAACTTCTAAGTATTTTCAAAGAGTTTTGAATTGATAAAAGAATTCTTACCATTATATTTGTATGGGAGGTAAAGGGCACTATGTGCCAAATGGTAAATTTTTCAGGAGAGNTGTCTCATCTTGAACGTTGCGCGAGAAAGCTCGGGCGGATAATGTTGTCCAACGAACTCGTACTGGCATCGATATAATGAACATGTCTACCAAATCTTAAGTTATCGTCATCGGTCGATTTTGGTCGTCGACGGACGATTTTGGTCGTCGACGGTCGGTTTAACGTGTCATAAGGAACTTTCTTATTGGAACTTGAATGTTCCAATAAGAGCTCAATCAAATATATTGTGGCTGGAGGAACTTATAATGGCTTTATTAAAATCAAATGGCGTTGAGAACTACCTTATACTTTACTGTGACCGTTAAATAAACGATAACGACTTTTTTCTATAATAACTGTCTATTTTATAAAGCTGACTTTAAAAAAATAAAAAAATAACTTCAATGAAAAAGGAAAACAAAAACTGCTGATGAAAAACTAAAAAATAAAATGTATTTAACTATAATAGTACATTACGCGTCGAGTGTGGAAAGTAGCATTCATTTTGCATGCGAGTGATTTTCACAAAAAAAACTCGATACAAACAGTTACTTTTATTAAATAAACATAAAATTAGTTATGTTAAATGTAAACAAACTCGCTAATCGTGTGTAAAGTTGATANGATATATTGCTTCCGAGTTTACCGAGAATAACGGAAGCTATGAGATCGTTCTGATGAACCAAAGTATTTTATGTCTCCAATTTAAAAAAAAAATCCAAGACAGAAATTTATTTCAGACACCAGGCAATTTTTTTTGGTTCAGGGTCTCTTTGCCGTTCTGTATGTCGGTATGTCTGTTGCACTGCCTGTCGGTCTGTCGCTCAATTTTTGCAAACCAACATATCTTAAAAACTACTCATCTTATTGTATTGGAATTTAGATGGTAGGTCATAATTAGCTCATTGTTGGTGCCATATAAGTTTCAACCTTCTGCACTCCTTATATTTTGCTAAATTCATTATAGTCCAGTCAAATGGTAGGTTGAAGTGGAAAGTTATGGTGTAATTGTTGTTTGTGGTTTACTTTATGATTTTTGGGGCGCTGAACACGAATCTGAAGTTGTCCAACAAATTTTATACGCAAATATGAGTAATCATCATAAAACCACTATCTTCTTTTATTTTTTAGTGGATTTCGCCTTATAACTTGCAAAGCAACCTATTTGCGCAAAAAGTGGAGGAGTAGTAAAATAAAGAAGAGAAAAATACCTACAAATTATCTCTTTACCATTTTTTTTTGTAAGTCGAATGGTTTCTATGCAAAAGAGGGTTGAAATAACCGGGAAATCAATAATTTTTGAAAAATAGCAACAACCCTTATTCTTAAAATAATATATAGCGAATTTCTGAACAATTTATATGTATTTAAGTACTAATGCGAGCTCTTAGACACAGGTTCTATTATTTTTGTTGCTATTTTTCAAAAATTATTGATTTCCCGGTTATTTCAACCCTCTTTTGCATTGAAACCATTCGACTTACAAAAAAATGGTAAAGAGATAATTTGTAGGTATTTTTCTCTTCTTTATTTTACTACTTCTCCACTTTTTGCGTAAATAGCTTGCTTTGCAAGTTATAAGGCGAAATCCACTAAAAAAATAAAAGAAGATAGTGGTTTTATGATGATTTCTCATATTTGCGTGTAAAATTTTTGTTGGACAACTTCAGATTCGTGTTCAGCACCCCAAAAAACATAAAGTAAACCACAAACAACAATTACACCAGAACTTTCTACTTTGAGCTCTTTTTATGCACCATTTGACTGGACTATTACACCTTTTTTATCTTTAAAAAAAAAAAAAATACTGATCACCTGTACAACGATATTACACGTTTATTATCGGAATTTAATAAACTTTTAGGAAATACCATTAAAAGAAATTACCGAGGCAATTCCACAACCCTTTAAAAAAACTTTTGTTACAACACCGACCGTGACCGAGGTCGTGACCAGCAATTTATTTATGACTATTGCGAGTAAAGTACTAAGGATAATTTTATTTTATTAAGATATATTATTATATTATTGCCTAATTGAATATTATAATAAATAATGTACTTAAATGACTTTAATGCATGCAAATAAATACTTAAAAGTTAATTTATTTTTACGTTATGCGCACCAAATATTAAAAGGGTTAATAGTTATTGATATTGTTATGTCTAATTAGATTAATAAAAATATCTGAACAAAGGTAATAATTACATATTTAATTGAAGTTTTAGACATAAACTACATACCTAATCTTCCTACCTAAAATCTAACAGTAATTCTTTTAATTTGACCGTTTGACTACTGACAGAATTGGCTTTGCGAATTAGAAATGACTTTGCTATGAAATATAACCACGCAATGCCGAGTTTAAGAAAATTATGTTTCAAAGCAACTTTCGTGAGATTTAAAAATAATCATTTTCTTATTCACCTTCACTTTCAGCTATTGAAAATATAAAGTCAACATCCTAAACCACAGTACTTTTTTTGCTTCCGAGTCTACCGAAAATAACGGAAGCTATGTGATCGATCTCAAGAACAAAAATATTTGGGTCTTTTCTGTTAGTCCCCCCCCCCAGGCCTTTCACGCGCTTTTTCGCGTATACAAGGTTGCATCCTTTAATTTTTTGGGTCATTCCGATATTCCACAACTGTCTAGTGATCAGAAAGCTAAAAAACTATGTGCTAGGTAGATTACCTCATTTCTTATTGGCATACATACATAAAAAAACACATTTTCAAGAAGATAAAAAGTTAAAAAAAACACAACTTACGGCTTGAAACTCATATTTTTTACTGGAAAGACAGTGCATAAAGTTATCAGACAGCGAAAATGACATGTTATGGCATGATGGACAGAGACGTGTAATACTTTGTAAATATTGGACTCCCAACTCTCGACGCAGAGAAACGTCTACTACACTAATAAGAATTAGACTATTTGGTTTTCTCTCAAGCTATAATGAGATAACAACAATATCTACACTTCATTGTTTTGTTTTGGTGACAAAGGTCAAAAAAATGTGTTTCATATGGTTATTTCAATAAATAATAAGGACATTTTATCAGTATTGTATTGTATTGGACAGAGTTCGAAAAGTAGTTATATATGTATACCTATAAAAAATAAAGTTCTCAACCTAGTGAGTAGTTTTTCAGCCTATTGTACACTAGACAGTTGTGGAAAATTGGAATGCTCCATAAAATTTAAAGGGTGCAACAAAAGGAAATTTTTTCAGTATTGTATTGTATTGGACAGAGTTCGAAAAGTAGTTATATATGTATACCGATAAATAATAAAGTTCTCAACCTAGTGAGTGGTTTTTCAGCCTATTGTACACTAGACAGTTGTGGTATATCAGAATAATCCATAGAAGTTAAGGGTGCAACCTTGCATATGCGAAAAAACGCCCGGAGAGCGTGGGGGGGGGGACTAACAGAAAAGACCCAAATATTTTATGTCTCCGATTTCAAAAATTCTAAGACGAGAAAGGAAAATCCGTTTCATAAACTAAGGAACATTTTTGGTTCCATATCTGTATTTTGGAGTGTCGCTCAATTTGTGTGAACCAACACATCTTAAAATCTTAAGTCTGAGTTTATTGGTGGTAGGTCATAATTAGACCATTGTTGGTCCCATATAAGTTTAACTTTATGCGCCCATTTNACTAAGGAACATTTTTGGTTCCATATCTGTATTTTGGAGTGTCGCTCAATTTGTGTGAACCAACACATCTTAAAATCTTAAGTCTGAGTTTATTGAAATAAACTTGGGTGGTACTCATACTTACTTACTACTTTGGGTGGTAGGTCATAATTAGACCATTGTTGGTCCCATATAAGTTTAACTTTATGCTCCCATTTGTTTCTCTTCCACATTGACACAAACAAAGATGTACTTACACCTATATCCTTCAAAAGTACTTTTACCTTATTTTTATGAAATTTTGTTGTTTCGTCGAGAGTAGCCCGCAGACAAACCCGACTAATTTCAAACGTCTGCCCTCTCCTAAATGATTTTNTGTTGGTGAAAACAATAATTTTCCTACTATTATTAGTAAGGAAAAGTAAAAATAAATTTAAAAAAAAAAAAAAATTATAAATAAACAAATATGCAATTACAACTTTATTTCAAATATTTATTCTCATTGACTTTCCCTTTTCACAGTTCTGCATATTAAGTGTATTTTTAAATCCAATAAAACTTTTGTAGTAAATAAACTATAATATATTAGTTACAGTATACTATGATACAGTGTAACATTGTTACATAAAGTTAAGTTTGAAATATAGAACACTTTAATTTTGAGAGGAGTGTCCAAAAGAAGAAACAAGTCACGATGTATTCTAGTCACGAACACACACACACTAGTCACGAACAAGACTCTAAGAAAACACTCGTGACTTGCCTGACTACCAACCAAGTTTTCCTCTTGAGCTTGTAGCTCTAAAGTTTCATTCTACAAGATAGATTCAATTCTTCACGTGGGAAAACATAACTGTTGGTGTGTGTGGAAGTCTAATAAGAACAGATTATTCAAGTATAAATTAATAACATCTATATTCACATAAAATTTAAAGAAGAACTGAATTATTTTCTTTTTTAAATAAAACTTTCTGCCAAAAAATAAATTATGAAAAACATCTACCAAAATAATGTATTTTGATATTTATTTATTTTGATATTTAGATGACGTCATTTCTGACAAAGACCCCCATTTGGCCAAAAGGTTTTATCTTTCAACCCTAGCCCGAGGGAAAGTTTTGTTAATTTTGTTTTCTCTACCGCTTTCGTTAAGATATCGGCAAATATGTCGCCAGTTGGTACATATTCAAGATCGATGATTTTCTTTTCGACCAGTTCCCTGACTTGATGATTTGCTCCTTTTGTGGAAGACAGGGTTCTTAGCAAGTTGTTTTGCGCTCTCATTGTCTACATATAATTTCGTAGGGTTTTCAGCCATGTGACTGAAACCGATCTCTTGAAGTAGGTACGTTAAGCTGACAATTTCTCCGCTTGCTTCGCTTAAAGCAATATATTCGGCTTCCATATTGGATAGGGAAACGAGATTTTGTTTCTTGGATTCCCGAGAATAATTAAATATTTGTTTATTTACATTTACTTAGTACGGATCTTGAGTGTGTAAACCTCGAAATTATCCACGTTTATTTATAAATTGTAACTATAAATCTCTACCTTTGAGGTNACTAAGGAACATTTTTGGTTCCATATCTGTATTTTGGAGTGTCGCTCAATTTGTGTGAACCAACACATCTTAAAATCTTAAGTCTGAGTTTATTGGTGGTAGGTCATAATTAGACCATTGTTGGTCCCATATAAGTTTAACTTTATGCGCCCATTTGTTTCTCTTCCACATTGACACAAACAAAGATGTACTTACACCTATATCCTTCAAAAGTACTTTTATCTCATTTTTATGAAATTTTGATGGTTCGTCGAGAGTAGCCCGCAGACAAACCCGACTAATTTCAAACGTCTGCTCTTTCCTAAATGATTTTTCCTAAATTGTTACTTTAATAAAACATTTTGTTATCTATCAAACGAATACATTGGATAACAATAGGTTTTAAAAGCATACAATCAATACATTTTATGAAATAGGACGCGAGGAAGCTATGTACCACACTAATTTGCAGCGTATTTAGAATAGTGATGCCACACTAATTTGCAGCGTATTTAGAATAGTGATGCCACACTAATTTGCAGCGTATTTAGAATAGTGATGCCACACTAATTTGCAGCGTATTTAGANACACTTTTTGGAGTTTTCACATTTAATATTTCTCATATGGCGGCCTATGTCAATATGGCGAGCGACTAAAAAAAAGTTTTTAGTAACCATGACATGTTATACATCAATTTAAAGGTCTTGAAGTGTAGAAAAAGAATATTCAACTATTCAAATGTTACACTTAATAATTTCAACTTAATCGTACGTAAACCGGCGTTCATCGCCTCACGTACTTACGTGAAGCGCGCCTTATTTGTTTAAACGAAAAAAATCAGAATCAGATTTTTTTTTTTTTTATGTACCCAATACAGTTTTAATCCTGTAGACAATATTTTGAAAATATTACAAACTTAGTTTAAAGTTTTGAGGTTGTGATTCATCTTCGTTAAAAAGTTTGACAAAAGTTGTTTTGAATGTGGAAATCTGATTTTTTTTTGTTTTTTATAAAAAATTTATTTTTAAACGAATATTGTAAAAAGTTGTAGAAATAATCTTTGTACTTTTTTTTGAAGAATAATGTATATTTAAATAGTATAAATTACATTTCTCTCTTAATTTATCAAGTTACGCTAAATGAATAAGTAATGAGACAAAATAAATGTATAGCTTCAGCAAAGAAACAACCAATTTAGTATAATTGTAAAAACAAAGAAAAACAACAATTTAAAATTTTTTTTAATGAAAGAAGTAATAGTTCTTGGGCTTTCAACCAACTATGAATCAATACAAAAGAATGAAATTGTAAAATTTAGATTACAATAAATGCATTTAATCATAAAAAAAGAAAAAAGTTTCAAAATATCTACANAGAGTTCTTGGTGGACAAGTACCATCCGCATCTGAAGCTTCCAGACGTCATAGTTTGCTTGATTCAACTTTTCAATGTTGTATAGGTTGTTACTCACATGTACGTTGTTTCACATAACCTATCGGCCCATAACCTGATGTAGATTTAAGAACGGTAATACATTTTATTTTAATCATTAAATACAAAGTGACAATGCAACATATATATTTTTTTTTTTTTGAATGACTTCTACTTTACACAGTTGTTTTGAAAATGCTGCAAGTAGAAGTAGTATTTCAACAGTGCGAAAAGAAACCCTTATGTAACGGCTGTTTGTCTGTCCATTGGTGTCTGTCCGTTGGCATGTTTCAATTCATAGACTACTATAGCTAGAATTATGAAATTCGTCACAAGTGCATCTCAGCATTTATAACAACTGTACACTTTTTGGAGTTTTCACATTTAATATTTCTCATATGGCGGCCTATGCCAATATGGCGAGCGACTAAAAAAAAGTTTTTAGTAACCATGACATGTTATACATCAATTTAAAGGTCTTGAAGTGTAGAAAAAGAATATTCAACTATTCAAATGTTACACTTAATAATTTCAACTTAATCGTACGTAAACCGACGTTCATCGCCTCACGTACTTACGTGAAGCGCGCCTTATTTGTTTAAACGAAAAAAATCAGAATCAGATTTTATTTTATGTACCCAATNTATGTTTTTGTCAAAATTCTTAATGGGGGACGCTCTTAAATTTATTCGAAATAATCCTGGCCTGTCATACGAGTTTGGGATTTCGGTTAGGGATAAATTATTTAATACAAAGTTTGAAAATGGATATAAGCAAAATTACGTGAAATTTGGGAAAGATATGCTTTTAAAAGGCCACGCGAAAGAAGCTCATCAGAATAGCATAGTAAGTGGTAAACTGAGATATTTACCACACCATGGTGTTTGTCACCCTAAGAAGAAGTCCAGAGTAGAAGTTCACCGAAGGCACTACTAATCGAACTCTGAGAGTGAAAAATATGAACCATCCCTTGTTTCGAGAACCCACATCACTTAGTAGCTTTTTAACGAGTAAAGCTGACTCGCACTTATCGGCTCTGAGAAAATTCACAAAGGACTCCCTCCATAGAAGAAAGAGATGGAGAAAGAATCAACACCTAGAAAACGAGTTTTGGGCATGACGGAGAAAAGATTATCACCTTCTACAACGAAGATCAAAATGGAAACATAAGAAGCGAAGCATGAACGAAGGCGTCATCGTTAAAGTACAAGATTTTGCACCACGAAACACATGGACTTTNAACGAGTATAGAACAAATTTTTAGCACTTGACCCTTTTGACTTTCAAATCATTAATTATTAATATTATACAAAATAAACGATAAAATTAATTATAGAGAAATCTATAATCATTATAAAATAATAAGTAAAAAATAAGTAAAATAATAAGTAAATTATTTATGTTTCTCTTTGTCAGGAGATGACACATTGTCATTTAAATGATGTTTACTTGAAAAATGTTTTAAAAAAAACCATTATTTTGCGAAAAAAAGTAAAATTAAATAAATGGCAAGCCGTCGTAGAACACCAGAAGAACAGGAAATAATACCAAGAAGAGAATACGAACCATTTATCTTCAATCAATTTAATTAAGGTTGGAGGAATTATAAACAAANTAAAAAAAAAACATATTATTTTGCGAAAAAAGTAAAATTAAATAAATGGCAAGCCGTCGTAGAACACCAGAAGAACAGGAAATAATACCAAGAAGAGAATACGAACCATTTATCTTCAATCAATTTAATTAAGGTTGGAGGAATTATAAACAAATATTTGCCATCGAAATAAGAGTATTTAAAATACAAAATTAAAATAGAATGAGGGATCTACTTCTATCAAAAATTAAACCAAGTTATTACAATTGGAGTGACACAGTGTTTAGTGTCAGGAGATGACACATTGACATTGACATGATGTTTACTTGTAATAATGCATTGTCATAGTGTTCTGAGCTGTTCTGAAAGTTTAAAATGTCTAGCTACTCGGGATGTTAGTTAAAATTCTATTGCAAGATTTGTACCGGACAAACAAACAAACAAACAAACAAGAAACCAAGTTACTAAATGCGTAGTAAAATGTTTATATAAAATAATATTCATTGTTTAATCAAATTTTATAATAAACCAAGTTATTATACTCTTCAATAAATCTCTCTAGTGGTAAAAATGATAAAATCAAAAGAAATAACCCAATATAGATGTTTAAGGGTGTAAATATAGGCCTAATTATTATCAATGCAACAAAAGGTTCTCATTATGAAACTAATACCTTCTTCATATCATGCTTCTAGTGAGACCTAAATACGTTCACGAGCTTCTGGCATTTTACCCAAAACCAACCCTATACAACCATCCTAATTAAACTGACAATGGGGAATATTTGTTTTCCACATCCTCGTATAGGAACAATTGATATGCGGAGTCATGAAATGAACAAGATTACGAACATGTTCGACTAAAGCTAAACAGATGTGAAAGGGCAGCTTCTGTATTTAGGGTGTTCTGTAAATAGATATAACTGGTTGGAAGGTAAACTTGGATGAATTGTATTGAAATTAAACATCAATATATTATGTAGTGTAGGTACTCTTTATACAGGAAACACCCACAGTATTGTTGTTTTAGAACCCACACATTATGTGGAAATCTATAATTTAATTAACTATTGATCACTCATATGGGTATAAATATGATAGAAGTTTTAGCTTGTAGAATAGATACCAGTAAGTCTTCATTTCCTTTAGTTTCGTCGCCTCTTCGACCAGATACCCTTTTTTAATTCTTATTTTAAGTTACTTGCAAAAGATTGCTATTAGTAACATTGCTATTACAAAGACTATAGCTAATATATTAATAAGCGTGGTGTATCGTGAGAGGAGAGGCTACCCAGTGGTAGTACTCCTACCAGGTATTGTACATTATTTTTATTATTGTAATAAATCTCTAGGCCAGCACCTCTTTAACCGACGGGGAGGGCGGTCGGAGATATGAATGGAAGCCATGGATTCAACTAAAGAATTAGGATGATGGTTTAGGTTTTCATGGGATTTTTTTGCATTGGGAAGAAGCGAGGTCTTGTACAAAGGGAACTTTTTTGGATTGTGAGATTGAAAACATAAGCGGAAGAGTTAGTGATTTTTCGAAGGATCTTTGACTGTGTTTTTGTTTGCAGAGCCAACTCAGTCGTTGTTCAAGACGGAGACCTTTGGTATCTTTCGAAAGAGGATTGAGGGATGACTCCTCGGTTGAGGATGACTGGAGGACAAGTTGAATGTATGAAAGTAAAAGTGACATGGACACTTTTCTGTTCAATCATTTTTATCCTCCATTTCCTTAACCAAGGTGCAAGGTGGATGTTGGTGGGTAATTTAGGGTAGCTAATTGGGTAGTAGGAAGTTGAGGAATATCGGATTTAAAAAAGGAGTACAGTAAAGGACCAAGATTACTTCCTTGTGGTACACCAGCAAGAAGAGGACACTTTGGTAAACGAGTAGGACCACAGCTTACATGGAAATGTCTATAACCGAGAACCCTAAAGGGAAATTAAAGACCGTATTTTTTTAAACTAGATTTTAACTTAACATGTCAACAGTATAATTATATCAAAACAAACCCAGAAACATTTTTGGTTCAATCTCTGTCTATGTGTCACGTGTCACTCAATTTTTGCCAACATATTTTAAAAACTTCCGTCTAATTTTAATGAAATTTGTATGGTACGTCATAATTAACCCATTGTTTGACCCATATAAGTTGCAACCTTCTGCGCCCATAACAGATATAACTTTAAAAGTAATCATATGATTTTTATGAAATTTGGATGGTTTGTTGGAAGTAAGCCGCAGATGGCACCAGATTAATTTCAAGCTGTGCCACTGTTATAGGAAGTCTATTTTTTATTTAAATCAGGATAAAAGGCACAATTTTGTTTGTTTGGTAATAGTCTAATGCATTTATTTTTACAAATTATTATTTTTTTTAAACATTAACGCCATGAACATGAGTTTATTTTTTTTAAATGTCAATAATATCAAAAGAAAGGATGAGTTCGTCGGCCAGAATTTTTGGGGTTCATTTAGGGGTCACATTTTGACAATTTAAGGTCACAAATAGTATAAAATGGTATAAAATATTTTTTCACCAATTCAAATTCGCTAATTAAGTCATGGTGCATGACTGGACTTTTACATTATTGCTTCGACCTAGCTCTGTGTTGTTTTGCAACCTATACTAACGACCAAAAAAAAAAAAATAAATACACAAAATAAAATATTTAAAAAAAAGTTCAAGGAGAAAAAATAGGGAAATTATGCAAAATGCATGTTTATGTGATAACAAAAGCAACTCTGCTGAGCTAGAAAACACAGATATGATAATAGAAGGGAAAAAATTGTATAAGTATACGGCAGGATGAAAAGTTAAACTTGTGAACAATGCAGGGGAAGTCTTATCAACTGCGGCAAGGGATGCAGCAATCTAGCACAATATAAAAATGAAAACAACCCAAGAAAACACTGTAAGCGTAGAGTGACAAGAAATGAAAACTTTCCTAGATGCAACTCTAATCCTGTCTCAGATTCTGCAGGAATCAAGTAGCTTATACAATAAAAAAAGCTTGGGAAGCTTAAACTATAAAGAACAGCTGATAATGTCCAACTCTAACTATTGTGAAAATTCCAGAAAGCTAAAATCCTTTTTTTGTATTAAAGCGTTCATATTTATAAATAGTGAGCTTAAAGTCTTATCTAAGTCTTTCTTATAATAATAGTTTTCAAAAATAATAATGTTGTGAAGAAATCTAAGTATATTTATGTACAAAAATAACAGAAAGACTTACAAATTAAGAAAGACTATCGTTGGCAGATTAATTTTTGGAGCATACGACAAATACTAATCAATTGCATAAGATAATGCGTTTTTTTATGTATGTTTCAATAATGAAAACCAGGGTCAGTTTCTTTAAAGTTAAATGTAAAATGTATGATTTAATCCTCTGCCCGGTGCATTATTTGCACCCCCATGTTTCGGAACGAATGTAATTTTTACAGCCACCATGTTATTTTCTAAATTTTTATGTTATTATTTCATTTGAAGTTCATAATAAGAAACATACTTTGTAGAAAACATAATTAAAAACCTTTTTAACTATCCATTTATAAAAAAAAAAAATCATTGAAATGTTGGTAAAAATTAGCATTAGAGTGCTGAAACAATAGTAAAAATTATGGGTTTAGTGATAGAACATCGGTAAATTTTACAGACAGTAAATAAAATCTAACCAAATGTGGAAAACCAGTAGATTTTACCGAAAGACCACAATGATACCGATTATTATACCCATAAAGTTCAGAAAGCGGAACCAAGATCTTTATTACTATCCATTTTTCAAAATAATTTTAATGGTGGTAAAAATTATCATTAGAGTGCAGGAGCAACAGTAATAATTGTGGATTTTGTAATAGAACATTTTGTAATAGAACGTGTAGTGAGTCATTTTGAAATGACTCACCTCTCGCCAAAAATGTTTTTATTCTTGTGACTCTTTTTCCTTCCGCAATAGGCACCGATGATGGCCTTTTGATGGCTGAAAGCTGCTTTGCTAATAAAGATTTTAATTCACGTGGAGAGACAGTTTGTGTTATTTCTTTAAGATGACCTCCATAGACGCTCCCATATCCAACGTAAACCATATAAGTTCACTTAAATTGCTACTGGCGAATATTTAGTAAACTATAGCGGTGAAGAATACTGATGTTCCGGGCAGAGGGTTAATACTAGGTGAAGGGTCGAGGTGTATATTGTCTATCAGGTATCAGATGGGAGATCTTTTGAAAGGGAAAGGATTCCATAATCCTGGACTAAGTCTTGTCAGTTATGTCATGGAGTATTTTGAAACCGTTGTTCAGTGTGAGGTGGCTCTTTGTCAAAATGACAGAGAAAAGCAGAGGTATGTGTTAGTCCCTAAAGTTCTTTATATGTTCAGTGAATGGACTGGGTTACCAGATAACCCGCAGTAATGAGAAAGGTTAGACACCCATTCATAACCGAACTCAAAATTTGATCTGCTTTTCCAACCCTAGCTTGTGCTATCGAATATCAATATGTTTCTTTTATATTATCATTTATATGCATTTTCTTATCGTTATCTTTTGGGCCTGTAAAGACCTAATTCACTTCTAAATCAGAATTGAAGAGAAGAAAAATATAACCTGCCAATTAGTGTGGCACATAGCTCCTTCGCATTCAATAACATTCTTAAATGATGAAATGCTAAATGTTTTAGATTTTTTACATAAATAAAAGTACCAACTTAGCAATATTTAAAGAGCAGTTGGTTGAAATTAAAATAAGACATACCATCCAAATTTCGAAGGAAAACAGGTGAGTACTCTTATAGATATAAATGTAAATAAATGTATGTTTGTGTGCATGTGGAAGAGAAATGCATTAGCGTAGGTCTAAACTTTAAATAATCCAAATTACAATTATCAATAACTACGGGAGACATACAGAGAAAATTGATAATTGTAATTTGGATTATTTAAAATTTAATCTTTCCGTAGTAATAAAACTACCAAAAATTTAAAAATTGAACGTAGGTCTAAACGTTTTTGGGACGAACAATAGGCTAATTATGACCTATCATCCGAATTTCATTACAATCGGACGAGTAGTACTCTTAAAGATACTATTTGGTTCGAAAAAATTGAACGTCAGACAGACACGAAACCAAAAATTGTTCCCTGATGCTTAAACCGGATTACTGTCTCGGAAATTTTAAAATCGAACAAAAAAAGTTTGTTCTTCGGAACGATCACATAGCTTCTGATACCTTGAGTGAGATCGCAGCAAAATAAATAAAAGTTCACATTTTGCTGTAAGCACGTTGTAAACAGGGTTTATGTTAATATTAGGATTCTACGCATCATAGAATATCATATTTCTGCCTTTTAATATATTAAACAATACAGTAGAGCGGTTGAGGAATTAACATTGTGTGATTTTACATTAATTAATTAAAATCAATAGAACCTCCCTAGTCAATATTAATACACTACTCGGTGGTTTCTAGGTTCTATACATATATTCATACATACATATTATATAGGAATATCTGAAGGGAGATAAAGCTTGAACGAGATTCATCAAGCATAAATTTAAATTCTCGTTATTAACAATCCATTAATTTCTTAAAATGATTTACCGCTTAATTTAATCTTTAATTCAAGCAGAACATATTTCAATTTGACTGAGACTAATAATTTTAAAAGTTCTTTCAAAGTAGTGTTTAAGGTTTTAAAATGCATATATTTTTTGGAAATTGTTATTAAGTTCAAGCATCAGTTATTTTAGGGACGCTCGCCCAATGTAAAAAGACAAACATCAGGGTGGGCAAAAAACCCGCTCTTTTTTGAACACTTATAGCTCAGCTTCTGTAGTAGATAGAGATATGGAGTTTGCGGGGTCTGAAAACTACATTCTTCTACTTTAAATTTCATATCTTATAGTAGAAGAAGACTTCTTTTAAGGGTCTTAAAAGAAGTCGTTGTCGTGTAGTGATCTTGTCCCTTATCCCTTATTATATTAAAATCGGTACGCGCTCCTTTTCTTCACAACTGTCTTTGCGAGGGAGGCCGAAGGCCGACCGAGCTGTGGTGGGGGGCGGGAACGCCTTTAAATTTTGCATCAAATGGGGGGTGGGGGGTAAACCAACTGTCAACCTTTGTCTGTTTACGGTACTGTTGAAAAAAGTACCGGTACATGTATACCAACTTTTGGTGGAATTTTGGGTTTTTGGTTTTAAAATCGGGTAGGACTTTAAAAATGAGGTCGACCAAACATCGGTAACGGGGTACTTTAAATTAGTCCTTCATGGTGAAAAGGGGGGGTAAAGGGTAAAAAAGGGTACATTTGGGATTTTTGGATGAGGGGGGTGAGGTGGGTTTTTCCTGTTTTTATTGCATTTTTGTATTTAGTTTATAGTGTATTTTCAAGGAAAAATAGTTTTGGTACGAAACTGTAGTAGTTTGGTACGTAGAATCGGGTACAAAGTGACTTACGGTCAAAAAGTGCGTTTTTTTGGTACTTTTACTTTAATAACTTTTTAAAAAGGGCACAATGTTTAGAATTTTATTCGCGGCTTTTGTCAAGCTCGGCGA
>KZ654167.1:1368-14181 GCA_001010745.2 Gerris buenoi
TCTGTATTCTTCACCTTAGTTGTTTCTATGTGCAAAAATTTGGAGAAGATTGAAAGACGGGAAGTGGTTCAAAATTGGGGTAATAGGTGTGCGATGAAACTTAAAAGCAAAGAAATTTGACGCCATTTTGTTTTTTTATTATTATTATTTTGGTTTATGTATTCTTCACCTTAGTTGTTTCTATGTGCAAAATTTGGAGAAGATTGAATAACGGGAAGTGGTTCAAAATTGGGGTAATAAGTGTGCGATGAAACTTACAAAGCAAAGTAATATAAGACCAGTAAAAAGGACGGCATCAGAACATGTGAACATACAGGTGGTCGAATCCATAGGTCACATCGATTCGTAAGGAAAGATATATATCCATTCACATCGTGAAGAGGTAATAATTCATTTAAACGGTAAAACAGATTTTAGAGAATCAGATTAGATTACTAAAATTTAAGACAAAATCCGACATTTCGGAGAAAGAGAAACGTAAAGGTACGATACGGAAAAAAACGGCTTATCGCTGGGCGGCGTTCAGTGACGAAAATGCGCGGATACCTTCGACGATGCTGACGATGATGTCTCACAGAATGGTGGCAACACTGATATAATGGTTGAAATCAAAAGGGACGAAACAGGTCTAGAAAATTAAAGAATGAGAAAATAAGAATTTAGATTCAAACAGAAATTTTCTAGCTGAAATAGAAGAAAAGATATGAGGAAAAGAAACAAATATATAAAAAAATGGCGATGTGGTTCCTCAAGTCCCCGATAGGCAGCGGTAGGTGACGGCCCTTGAAATAGAACTAAAACTAAATCTCAATAGGTGGCGCTAGTGTTCACTCAAGACTTTATAAGCGTTTAACACCTCCAAAACTTTACCACGGTGCAGCCCACTATAGAAATTTCATCGATAATTAAGACTCTTACAGTAGCTAGTTTACAGGCAAAAGTATTAGAAATACTAGCGGAAAGTTCAGCCATTTGATATCCAGCTTGTGAAACAGGAAGGCCAAATGCATTGTGTAATGTCTGTCCACCTATACCAAAGACTGCTTTGCCGGTTGGAGCACATAGTAGTACTTTGACGAGGTCTGGATTTGCTCCAGGGAATGGATTGTAGAGCCGGGACAAAGTCTGAAAAATAAGTTTAATAAGAAGACTCTTACCTGTCCCCGCACCACCACTTATGAACAGATGGAGAGGCTCAATAATGTCCTGCACATGATAATAGATATGAAGGAGCGTGGACCGTTGTTCCTTATTAAGGGACCTAATAAGGTTCAAGTACTCATCAGTATCAATAGTAGGAGGTGTTAAAGTGGCTTGGGGTCCAATTTCAGCATATTATAACCGCGTCTGAGTTTTGGCCTAGACCTAACTCGGTCATTATATCACTTTCTTGAACTTCAAGCTCATATTTAGACAAGGTGCCTCTTTCATTCATATTCTCTTCAGTTTTGTTTCCATCTCTGTCTGATTCCAAATTTCTCATTATACTGAGCAGTTCGTCGTACTTATTTGTGTCTCCAATCAAATTATATTTGGCATAAACATCCCTACTCCTATCTAAATTACTTATAAACTTTTCGCCTGTATGTCTGTATAATGTCTGTATTTTTAATATCTTTATCTTCATCCCTCCATGGAAGATATAACATTAATTGTTCGTAAAAATATTTATCTGGTTGCTGAATTTCATTAAATCTACAAAACCTTACAATTTTACATTTAATTCGTTGCCAAGCATAACCCATGTTGTTCTTAAGTTTAACGTTTTCAGTGCTGACTGAATTGCTTTCATCCGATGCTTCTCCCTGACTGTCATTCTGATCTATAGAAGCACGATGTTTCTTTGTGAAATTACTGGGCAGCGAATTTAATTAATGAAACACTCTCCATTGAATCGGGCCTGTTTATGTAATAGTCATGAAGACTTGGTAGAAATATTCGAGTAGACTTGAGAGGGCCTAACTGTTAAAGATCTTTAAATGATTTCAGTACTCGTGCCCTTTCTTCAGAAGGAGCTGTATTAATAAACACTTCTACCTCGCTTGCCATACTCATAGGTTATCTCATAAGGCTGTAAACTGCTTCTTGAGCTGAAATGTCCGATGCATTTAGAAAAACATTACCAATGGCCCTCAATGAATCCCTAATACTGGCATTGTCTTATATTTCATCGACAGCGTTTCTTAGTAATAAAGAAAGACCTCTATCAGACTTATTAATATAATTTACAACGCTTGTCTTGTTATCCAATTTCTTTCTAAATTTATAAATGGATCAAGCAAATTTCCTTCAAGATTTTTAAGGAATGTCATATTTTTCATTTCAAACAAATTAAATCAAAATAATTAAACAAGTAAATAAAAAAATAAATAACTAAATAAATATAAAATTCGCCTCTCGCAACACTCCAGCCAGCAGATGCTTAGTGTCATCTGCTTAAACCTGATCAATGACAGTAAACGATAGTAGGTCTTGAGCCCAGGTAGCTATCTTTACCTTTGCCTAGATCGCAGCTTGACGGCGAGGTTTTTGTAACATGCTGGTATCTTCAGGGCTATCTTCCAACGGTTCTGGAGTCTGTACAGCATTCAACTCAAGAGGGTACAAGTGAGCGATTGATCGATGCGCAGTGGATTTATCTGAGAATCTTACACGTGCTGAGCGACATACTTTGTCGTGCCCCTCAACGAGTTCTTCTATGATTCCTGTTTTCCATCGAATTCTGGGTACTGATGATGATGAGCGTACTTGTACGTAGTCTCCGACTTGAGGGCTTCCCCCGCAAATACGGCCTTGTCTGACTTTGTATTGGTACCTTTCTCTCAAACTTGGTGGGTACGCATCTGTTATTGCCTGCACCGCTTTAAATTGTGCGGCATTGTCTGAAATTATTATAGAGGGCTGTCCTCTACGAGCTGAGAATCGCCTAAGTGCTAAAGAAAATTGGAAAGAGGATAAATCGCTTGCGATCTCTAAATGAACACCTCTTACTGTTAAACATGTAAATATGACCCCCTAGACCTTAGTTTCAACATTTTGAATTTTGACATAAAGCGGGCCAAAATAATCAAATCCAGTTACGCTAAACGGTTTAAGTTTATTTAATCTAGCTAGGGGAAAGGCATAGGCATGATAGGTAACCTATAGGGACCCCCTAAAAGTTTTTTACATTTCATACATTTAGAGATAACCCTAAGTACTTCTGACCTTCCATGAATAAGCCAATACTCCTTTCTTACTAAACTTAACGTATGCATTACACCCGCGTGGTAACTTTTTTCATGACAGTTTTCTATAACTAATTTAGTGAAATGGTTATTTTTTGGTAATAATTTTGGGGATTGTTCAATATGAACGTTTACATTAGTAAATCTCCCTCTACAACGGTAAATTTCGTTTTCATCCATAACTAAATCTAACTGCGATTTTAAATTTTTATTTATGTTTATAAATTTATTCTGAACGTATCGTTCCCATTGCGTTTTTGCCCAATGGGTTTGAGAATATTTCCCTTCTATCATCTCTATAATACCTAATTCTAACTGTTCTTTGACAATATTGTTGTAAGTTGACATAAAATACTTATTTTGTTTATATTTTTTAAGTAATTTTTTTAAACGACCCAAGGCTAAGTAATAGTTATCAGGTAATTCGGGCGGGAATTTAATCCACGGCCACCGAACTTCGTATCTACCCTCAACTACTTTAGTTGTATCGTAATAATTAGCCACGGCTAAAGGATGATTCACGCTACACCGAGCCAGGGCCGTGCCGTGCCGGGCACGAGCCTTCCCACCGTGCCCCGTCCGAGCCTTCACATACATGCTACAATGAGCCGGGGCCGTGCCGCGCCGGGCACGAGCCTCCCACCATTCCCCGTCCGAGCCGGGTACGAAGCGGGCTGTTCTCCACTACGCCCGTGTTCATTTCATATCTAGTGCTTGTGCCTCAGGTTTATATTCTAACTGTCTGTGTAGCATTTTTTTTAATGTTTCATTTTTCCGATTTTGAGTTAGCAGCTATTGCTATCGCGCTTGAAGAGGACGATTCGGGTGAAATGTTAGGTATCCAGAAAAGCAGAAGGTGGGGCGTTCACCCAGCTTGGAAAAAGCGAAAAACTGAAGGAGAGTTTTTTACTCTTTATAAAGAATTAGTGGACGATGAGAGTAAATTTTTTGGCTACTTTAGAATGTCCAAGGAATGTTTTAATGTTTTGCTGACGAAATTAAAACCTCGCCTTACAAAGAAGAATTCTAGATTTCAGAAACCTATTTCACCTATTGAACGTTTAGCAGTATGCCTTAGGTAAGTAATAAAAAAGTTATTATTTAAATGTTTTAGTTGATTTATTGGCAATGAAAGCGTAAAAAGTACATTATTTAAAAAAAAAAAAAAAAAAATACTTATGAATTATACATAATATAATAATAAAGATACATAAAAATATAAATCATTAAAATACATATAAAAAAATTAAGATATTTTAATTATTATTGTCTGCAATAAAATGGCCAAGAAATGGTCCAAAACTATTTGATGGTTCAGATATTGGGGTCTGAGGAGTAGATGGGGGGTGTGACCCGCTTGTATTACCTGAAGCTCTAGACGCAATATCGTCATTTATAGGGAATGTCAAATTTGATGATATTGCCGAACTCCCAGGTCCTGAGGAAGAATTCTCCATAAACTCTTCCCATTCTAGTTCCTGGACAATCGAAAAAAATTTTCCTTTGGCTAGGTGCTGTCGATAAGGAGAGAGCTTTTTAATGGAGGGCACTAAACCATTGAGAAATGCCTCAATGGGATGAATCTCAGTTTCGGTTTTTTCATTTTTTTCGATGATGTACTTCATCAAAGTTTGAGAAGCACTCCCTTGAGGTTGATTTTGCACCCCCCTACGACGATTTCTTATAAATCGTTTGCTGCTTTGAGAAGATATCCCAGATCGTGATGCAGCTTCATGTGGAGCAGACTCACTTTGAGAATGAACGTCAACATCATCTATAGACGCCGTTGGAGAGGAACAAGCAGTTGGTGAAATGATATCTGTGACTTGAACATTATCACCTGCTCCTTGTTCCTCAATGTTCTTTCAATGTTCGAAACTGTATCTCTCTCGGCCAAATGTGGTATTAAAAATTCTAAAATGTCTTCATATTTATATTTTTTAATTTTTTTAGGGCTTTGACCACTCTTAGTTTTTCGTTTCTTAATGTTTCGTCTATATTGGTCTCTTATATTGTTCCATCTTTTTCTACAACACTCATCTGTAATAAAAAAAACATAATATATTTATTTTTATTTTATTTTATTTTATTTATTTATTTATTTATTATTTTATTTTTTTTTTTTCTCTTAAATGGGCAACACTGCCAAAATTTNTTTTATTATTTATTTATTATTTTATTTATTTATTTATTTATTTTTTTTGATACAGGGGAAGTCTTCGAAATATTTCCAGAAACAATTTTAAATAGATTTATTTTCCGTTATATCATTATTTTGAAAATACGCAATAAGAAATTACTACATTTTAAATTAATGTAATTAGTTAATAATAATAATAATAATTACAACAGAGATAATAATTTAATAACATAAAACGTTATATTATCCCCTTTTATTTATTTATTTATTTTTTTTTTTTACAGATTTCTGGCAACTGGAGACTCGTTTAAAACTATTTCATACAGTTTTCGGTTGGGCCATTCAACTGTTGGCGAAATTGTAAAATTCACTTGTCGCGCTATAGTTGAAGTACTTATGAAAGAGGTAATGCCACTACCGACTGAGGAAACTTGGAAAAAAATAGCTGAAGACTTTGAAGCATTATGGAATTTCCCTAATTGTATAGGAGCGTTGGACGGGAAGCATGTAACAATCGAGGCTCCCGCTAATAGTGGTTCAATATATTTTAATTATAAACATACTTTTTCCATTGTATTGTTAGCCTTAGTATATGCCCGCTACAAATTTACTATTATTGATGTTGGCTCGTACGGCCGTGAAAGTGATGGTGGTATTTTTGCCCGATCTTTTCTCAGAGAACGCTTGGATAAAGGAACACTTAATATTCCAACTGAAAAATATTTGCCTTCAACAGCAATTGCCGCACCACATGTCATAGTTGGTGACGAAGCATTTCCTTTGCAGACCTATTTAATGCGGCCATATCCAGGAAAGCAATCAATTGGAGATGATGGCAAAACCTATTACAATTATAGATTATCATTAGCTCGACGAGTCGTTGAAAATGCATTTGGCATACTAACACAAAGATTTAGATTATTTAATAGGAGAATAAAACTGTCACCAGAAAATGTTGATAACGTTATTTTAGCAACGTGTGTACTACACAATTTTTTACATGAGTGGAATGACAATTCATTTATTCCGCGATGCCGAAATGAAAATACACAACATCCTCAACCAAAAAATTTAAGTTCTCTAACAAAACAACCAGGAAGGCCTGCCAAAGATGCATTTTCAGTTAGAGAAATTTTCAAAAATTATTTTAATTCACCAGCTGGAAGAATTACCAATGTTTAGACCAATGTTTTCTACAAGAAAATGAAAACTATGTTACTTCAAGTATCCATATGTATATGTTTATTTTAATACCTTTTTGTCATTGTCAGTTTATAATTTTTATTGTTGATTTAAGTTACCTTAAATAATAAATAAATAATTTTACTCACCGTTGAGTTTCATTTCTCCTGCTATTCTTTTCCATATGCATGCTTTGTATTTGGAGTCCAAATATTTAGGATCTGTCATGTCATAAATGACAGGATACTTCCTTACACATTCTATTAACAGTTCGTCTTCCATAATTTAAAAAAAAAACACACTAATCGATACACACAGAATAGAACTTTACATTAACATTAACTGTCACAGTAATATTATAGAGACACAGAAAAATTACACGGACATAAAGTAATAAAAAATATATAATGTAGAAAAGGGAGAGATATTATAATAGGGAAGAGCGAGCGACACGTGCCTGTTGTAAAAACAAAAACAATGTATATTTGCATCACCTGATAAGGCAGGCAGGTGGGAGGGCTCGGTCCCGGCCCGGCCCGGGCTCGTTGTAGCGTGTACCATCCCTTCAACGAGGCGGGGACGGGCCGGGCGCGTGAAAACAATGTACCCCAACGTTTTGCCACCGAGCCTCGGAAGAGGCTCGGTCATGACTCGGATCGTGCCCGGTGTACTGTGCATTACTTCATATAAAATCTATGCAACATTTTTTTAGCGAGCCTCGTTCCCGGCACGGCACGGCCCTGGCTCGGTGTAGCGTGAATCATCCTTAAGTCTTCCTCTATTTTATATGGGGAATCTGTAATACCGATATTTTCAAGTTCAAGGGCATATAAATCTTTTATTTTTACTTTAGTTAAGATATCATTATTTAAAACAGGGCAACTAATTGATTTCACCGATGGACTCGGAACTTGAAACCGTCCGGATAATATCCATCCTAACTTAGACAGAAATAAGTACAACCCAGGTTGAATTTTTAACCTTTCGGAATGGCAATGTTATTTATACCGTTCGAAAGAGTATTAAATGAGGAAGTTTTTGTGAGATTTGACAGTCTCCAAGAGTTTTTCTAGGAAATAGTGAGCGTTCAAAGAATTTCAAACATTTTGTTTTTTCTAATTTTTGAGCGTTTGAACAGCTATTTCGGTGTTTAGTTAATAATTTACAAAAATAAAATTGCTCTGGTTTTATAGAAAATGTAACGCTGATTTCAAAAATTTGGTCATAAGGTAAAAAAAAATTGAGTTGGAGTGGAGAAAATGCGGTTTTGTTAGAAAAAAACGTGTTTAAAAAAAAAAATACTTCAAAAATATATATATCATATCTCGGGCACAGATTCAGATAAAAAAGTGCGCTTGGTGGCGTTTTGCTCTATGTTGGATCTAGTTTCACCCAAAAAATGTTTTTTGTTTAGGTCGGTAATACCCTGTATTTAATAAAAAGCGTAAGGAACTTCGTTCCTACCGAGTGTCCCGCGACACCACACGTATTGTTGTCATTAACAGACGTATGAGACTCAACTTTGCGACGCTTATACGCCAAAACTATTAGTCTGAAAAAAAATTACTAAATAAATAAATTGTAGAAAATCTAATTTTTTATAGATCAATTTTCATCGTATAATGTGCCTGTGAGGCGATATCTTCAAAAAACCGTTGTTGGGCTTGGTTTTTCCAATATGGCGGCGCTAGCGCCATAGATACGAGGTGGAAAAGTAAAAATTCGGAAAGAACGCCTCAAAATCTATAAGAATACCAAACTTCCCCAAAACTTTCCCGCACCCCCTCTTTTTATGCACCAAATGACTTGACTAGTAGCGCAGGTGGCTGTACCTGCCTAAAAGCAGGTCTCAAATGCTCGGCACTTTGCAAATTTTGTTCTGGCGTCTCTTGCCAAAAGCACCCCAAACTTTATAAAAATTAACTCAACTTTTTTTGTTTAAAAAATTATTACTAATTTAATCATGGTCTGCTAACACAAGACAGATTTTAATTTCAAGTGTGCTGCAGTCAAATACCCCTCAAACCGTCGGGAGAACTCAACAGGGCAAATTTACGAAAAAATCAATTCTTTCATTTCTTGGGTTTTAAAAATGTTGTGGAAACTAACATACCTACAGACATTTTTCTGTGTTGAAATTAAAGCTTACTACGTTTGCTACACCTCACCCTATGACATTACCCGTAAAATCAGTATTTTCCCCGGTTTCAGGGTCAAAAGTTGACCAAATCCTAAAATTCCACTTTTTTTTTTGGACATATTGCCCATTTTTGGAGGGCTGTATCTTGTTAACTATAATATCCTTAGTATTGAAGAAGTTCCATTTGACAAGATAAATTGATTTATTTTATATAAATTAAATATAAAACAATTGTGATATATCATGTCTGTCATCTGTCATGTCATAAATATATACAATATAGTGTTTTGCCAGCCAAGCATATACTAAAGTATAATATATTAAAAATATTGCGACTTAAAAAAGATGTTTTTAAATAATTAGGGTAATAAAACTTNCCCCCTCCCTCTATCTCCCTTATGTGAAGTGCAAAAAATCTGAAAATATTCCTGAACATTCTTCGACCAAAAGTAAAGATACCACTTTTTGGGAATTTTGAGAAAAAAAATATTATTTTACTTTTTATTGACAAAATACGGTTTTTTATAATTATGGTCTTTTCGATGTATTTATATGGCTGTTTTCCGGTTCAATGGCAAAAAATACTTTATCAGAAGTTTATTGAGAATATCAGACCCATGACCCAGCTTTTTAGTATTTTAAAAAACACCATCAATAGGGTACTACTTAAGCAATACAGTGTTGCTTACGGACCCTCGCTGTGTGCAGACTAGCATACACTTGACCTGTTTTTTTTTATTAGTTCGTATTCGTCTACCTTTTTATATATGTCTGGTTTGAGACACGGTTGTCTAATCTTCTTCCTAACAATAATTCTGCTGGGGTTCTATCGGTTTTATCTTAATGTTCAAGTCGCCTCCATCCTCTTTTACAGCTTTGACTCTCTCTTTAAAAGTTCTTACATACCTCTCGACTTGTCCATTTGATTTAGGATGGTATGGTGTAACTTTAATGTGTTTGATCCTATTTTCATTTTAAAATGTACCAAATTTTTTGAGATGAACTGTGGTCCATTATCTGATACCACTGCTTGTGGAATTCCTTGTCTCGCAAACACCTCTCTTAGGACTGAGATAGTTTTTCCTGCTGTTGCCTGTGTTGTCTGTATTACTTCTAACCATTTAGAGTAAACATCTACTATCAACCATGTTTTGCCTTCAAACTCTGCATAATCAACATGTAGTCTAGCCCAAAGGTCTTGTAGGGTAAGTCCAGGAAAACAATGGGGCTTCCTGCTGAGAAGGTCTTACTCGTTGACATCCTCTACTCTACAGTGTCTGACGTAATCTTTTATGTCTGCATCAAAACCAGGCCACCAAGTATTAAATCGTACTAATGCTTTTATTGCTGAAACTCCCGGATATCCCTCATGTATCAAGTCAAGTATGGTTTTTCTTATTTTGTTTGGAACCACAATTCTTCCGTTCCACAGTATGATACCTTCTTCGTACGATAATTCCTCTCTTTTTTCAAAATACGGTAATAAATTAGAATTTAAGTTTTGTTTACTTTCTGGCCAACCTTCTTTTATAAATTCACAAACTTTTTTCAACTCAATGTCTTTAGTAATTTCAGATACTAATTCCTGTTTGTTATGTTTATTTCTGGTAATCTAAGACTTAATAAGTGTGATTCTAATGTTTTTCCTTCAATTTCTTCTTGTGATATCTCTCCTTGTACTGGTAGTCGTGATAACGCATCAGCTGGTCCATTCTGCTCTCCTCTAAGATATTGTATGCTATAACCATATGTTAATATGAATAAAGCCCATCTTTTTAATCTACTTGCTACAATTCATGGCATATCGTTGTGTTTACCTAGAATATACTGTAGTGGTTTGTGGTCTGTTTTTATAATGCATTTTTGGCCATAGATATATTGGTGGAATTTCTTTAAACCGTAAACAATAGCTAATGCTTCCTTCTCTATCACTGCATATTTCTGTTCAGACCCTCTTAAAATTCTTGATGTGAACGCAATTGGTCGCTCTTCTCCATCTGGACATAAATTAAATAGAACAGCACCTAACCCTTCGTCTGAAGCGTCAGTAGTCAAAATTAGAGGCCAGTCCATGTGATAATATACAAGAGATCCCGATTGGATTTTTTTTTCTTAAGTGTTTTAACTAATGTGTCCTCTTTTTCCGTCCATATCCATTTTTTCTCCTTCCTAGATAGTCTGTAGAGTGGTTCACATATACATTGTAAATTTGGAACAAATCTCGCTAGGTAGTTAATTGACCCTAAAAATGATTTTAATTCTTTTACATTTTTTGGATGTGGCATTTCTGTTAAAGCTTTTATCCGTTCAGTAGTTGGAAAAATCTCATCTTTGTTAATTTTGTGTCCTAAGTATTTGACACTAGTGTCTATTCATGTACATTTTTCTTTACTTAACTTTACACCTGCTAATTTAAGTATTTCTATTACCTGTCTTAAAATATTAATGTGTCCTAATATTGTTTTTGAGGTTATGATAATATCGTCAAGGTAACATGCAACACCATTGATTCCTTTTAGAATACTATCCATTGATTCTTGAAAAAGGGCCGGGGCTAATTTTATACCGAAGGGAAGCCTGCGATATCTGAAATAAACTGTGTGTGTAGCGATAATTAGATATTGTCTTGATCCCTCATCTACTTCTAATTGTAAGTAAGAGTCTTTCAAGTCTAATGTTGTAAAACATGTACCTCCTGTTAATTTAGCTGTGATTTCCTCAAAAGTAGGTAATGGATGTTGTTCTGGAATTACATAAGTAAGGGTTAAAAGTGTGTTTAAATTCCCGTTTGGTTTCACTTGAATTTCAATTGGTGATGTTCAAAGAATTGGTGATGTTCAAAGAATTGGTGTATCCGTTAGATTGATTGGTTCAATAACCCCCCTTTCTACTAGTCTATTGAATTCTACCTCTATTTGAAGCCTAAATGCAAATGTTGCTCCTCTCGGTTTACAAATTTTATTTTTTGCTCCTTCTTTAAGGTGTATTGTTGCTTTAACCCCTTGAATGCTACCTTATATATCTTCAAGCAAAATGCTATATTCATCTAGAATCTAAAAGTTGTCCTAAACGTTTTTAGGTGTTTCTGTAGTTTTATTTAAGTTATTATCTTAAAAACAGATTTTTGATCCCGGTGGAACTTCCAATTCAAATGCTAGAACCCAATCAAGTCCAAACAAAGGAATGTCAACACTGCCAATAACGTAAAGATACAGTAGTTTATTTTTTTCCAAATGCCGAAACGTTAATTTAAATTTTTTCTTTAGTTTTTATTCTATGATTAGTATAAGCTATAAGATCACTTACTTTTTCTAATTTTGGTTTTCCTAGTTTTTCCCAGATATCAGATCCAATTACTGTTACCGCAGCACCCGGATCGAAAAGCATATCGGCCTGTATGTTTTCTATTTTAACTCCCAACATTACTCGTAACCCATTAATTTTGTTTATTGTTCTTAGTTCTGTGTCAAAATCATTACTGTCATTGTTTTGGTATGATATTTTATCTGTATTATCATCTAATCTGTTTGCTTGGTTATTATTCCTATCTATTTTGATTTCCGCTCTTCCTTTTTTTAGACAAACTCTAGCAAAATGGTCCTGACCATTACACGCCATACATGACTTGCCCTTGGCTGGACAAGGTTTGTTTTTATGTAATTGGTAACCACAGTTTATACAATCTTTCCCTTTAACTAATGTTATTTTGTTTTCTTTAGGGACTCTGTTAAATGTTGTTTTTGAATTATGTGTTTGTTGTATTTTATGTATTTCGTTATGGTTTTCTTCTAAAAGTTCATATTGTTGTTTTATTTGTTCTAGTAAAAGTGCTTCAGCTTCCACTTCTGCCAGGGTAGTATTATTGTTAGGGAATTTTTTTATTAATTCCTTCTGCCATTTATTGTTGTTTATACCAATGACTAATTGGTCCCTAAGTCTTTCATTTAAATTTCGTCCAAAACTGCAATTGTTTGCTACTTTTTTTAGTCGGTTTAAGTAAGTTAGTATAGTTTCGTCATTGTTTCTATTCATTAGAGAAAAAATTTTGCGTTCGGCTAAAATAAATGTTTTTTTACCGTAGTGGGTTGTAAGCATGTTCTTAATTTCATTATAATTAATGTCCT
>KZ654167.1:21505-34537 GCA_001010745.2 Gerris buenoi
TTCAATTTATTTTATTTTAGGTCTGATGATGCCCGAAATGGGTGAAATATAACCATTTTTTAATTAACAAATTGTTAATCTACTCACCTATATGATCCTAAAAAGAAATTATCCAAAGTTAAAAAAGGTGCACAATTGTAAGAATTATTCTTCAACTGAGAATCTATGCATGAATTTAATTTCAATTTTAAATTATCTTTGTTTGTATCCCAGACCAACCTAAGCACTGTAGTTTGATCTGATTTTATTTGATCTATTTCTGGGAATTTTGTTTTGTGATTTGGGAATTTTTTCCCCATTCTCGGATATTCATTGATGCTTGATTAAAAATTGATTTTGTTTCTCTATATATATCATATCCAATAGATTCATCATCGATACCAATTAAAACATTATCCATATATATATTTTCAGAGATATATTGTGCAAGAGCACTATCTGGAAACCTATTTAAGTGATGTTTTATTATTGCACTATAAATGAACGGACTCGAGACAACGCCAAACGTGATTCGAGTAAACCTAAATTTTGTAAATTTGCATCTGTAACTCCTAATTTAGGTTCTTTTAACCAAATGAATCTGGTAACATCTCGATCTGGATGATCTAATTCAATCTGCAAAAAAGCCTTTTCAATGTCTGCCACATATTTAGATAAACGAAATCTTAATAATAAACCACATTGGTATTCTAATAGTACTCTACCTCATTCTAACATAAAAAATAAACATTCGTTTAAATTTTGATCTGAAATTTTTGATTTAGAACTTGCATCACAAACTATACGGACTTTATTAGTAGTTTTTGTCGGAGTTATAACTGCATGATAAGGTAAATTAGTTAAATAATTATTAGGTAAATTAAAATACTATGGATTGATCATTTACTTCTTCGATAATATGATCGTTCAATTGCTGTAATATAATCTCATTATATTTAGATAATAATTCATCATTTGTTTTTATTTTTTTGTATAAAGATTTCAGTCTTCCAAAAGCTTATCTTCCAAAATTTGTTAGCAAATCTGATGGAGGATATTGTCTCCAAGGCCAAGAAACTCTATACCTATTCTTTATAATGGATATTGTCTGGTTAAAAGCAGCTAAAGCTTCGTCGTCGTCTGTTTGTTTAGAATTATCTTTAACTCCTATGCTGTCTAAATCCCACAAATGCTTTAATTCAAAATTTTGATTTTGATTTAAAAGTATGTCAGAAAAATTTGGATTTGAATATGATGAAAGAGCACAACTAGGATTGGAAATCGATTGATTTGGAGTCCTACCACTTAATATTAAAATAAAATGTATATGAAATGAATTTAACATCATCGGCACTACGTTTACTTTAATCATTAGTCCAGTCAAATGGTGCATAAAAAAAAAACAAAGTGGAAAGTTCTGGTGTAATTGTTGTAAGTGGTTTACTTTATGTTTTTGGGGTGCTGAACACAAATCTGAAGTTGTCCAACAAAATTTCCCGCGGCAAATATAAGAAATCATCGAAAAACTACTAAAAAAATAAATTATTATTGGTTTTCAGCTTATAAATTCCAAAGCAATCTATTAACGCAAAAAGTGGTCTAGTAGTAAAATAAAAAGGAGAAAATATCCTACAATTTATGTTTGTAACATTTATTTGTACGTCGTACGGTTTTCACGCAAATGGGAGTTGAAATATTGGGAAGGCTTGGAGAGTGCTGAAGTGTAAACGGTTGGTGGCCGGACTGCGTTGGCAGTTAATTTTATGTTTTTCGGTGTGCTGAACACGAATCTGAAGTTGTCCAACAAAAATTTTACACGCAAATATGAGAAATCATCATAAAACCACTATCTTCTTTTATTTTTTTAGTGGATTTCGCCTTATAACTTGCAAAGCAAGCTATTTACGCAAAAAGTGGAGGAGTAGTAAAATAAAGAAGAGAAAAATTCCTACAAATTATCTCTTTACCATTTTTTTGTAAGTCGAATGGTTTCTATGCAAAAGAGGGTTGAAATAACCGGGAAATCAATAATTTTTGAAAAATAGCAACAAAAATAATAGAACCTGTGTCTAAGAGCTCGCATTAGTACTTAAATACATATAAATTGTTCAGAAATTCGCTATATATTATTTTAAGAATAAGGTTTGTTGCTATTTTTCAAAAATTATTGATTTCCCGGTTATTTCAACCCTCTTTTGCATAGAAACCATTCGACTTACAAAAAAATGGTAAAGAGATAATTTGTAGGTATTTTTCTCTTCTTTATTTTACTACTTCTCCACTTTTTGCGTAAATAGCTTGCTTTGCAAGTTATAAGGCGAAATCCACTAAAAAAATAAAAGAAGATAGTGGTTTTATGATGATTTCTCATATTTGCGTGTAAAATTTTTGTTGGACAACTTCAGATTCGTGTTCAGCACACCGAAAAACATAAAATTAACTGCCAGCGCAGTCCGGCCACCAACCGTTTACACTTCAGCACTCTCCAAGCCTTCCCAATATTTCAACTCCCATTTGCGTGAAAACCGTACGACGTACAAATAAATGTTATAGACATAAATTGTAGGTTATTTTCTCCTTTTTATTTTACTACAGGACCACTTTTTGCGTTAATGGGTTGCTTTGCAAGTTATAAGCTGAAAACCAATAAAAAATCTTTTTTTTAGTAGTTTTTCGATGATTTCTCATATTTGCCGCGGGAAATTTTGTTGGACAACTTCAGATTCGTGTTCAGCACCCCAAAAAACATAAAGTAAACCACTAACAACAATTACACCAGAACTTTTCACTTCAAACTACCATTTGACTGGACTTGTATTTCGTTATTTAGTAAAGGGGCCCACTCACTTACAGTTTAACTGAAGATAATGATCTGACAGTCCACGGAGCTTGGCCACACACTTGTCAGTTTTCCTTAAGATGACGGACTGCAGTAAGAGGTGAACTGTTGGTGTGTGAAGGGTTGAGACGAGGATCGGATGGAACGAGAGACGACAGTCCGTGGACTGTCAGGCCACGGACTGTCAAAACAAAATCGTCTTTATTTTGTTTATTTCCCTTCTGTCGGACTGCAGTTAAAAATCGTCAGATCTCGGCCTGCAGGCGCTCATCGCACAGTGTATGGCGCATACAGGCACAGTAGTTGTAGTTCTTTACGATTGCCTGCAGGCTGTGGACTGTTAATGTGTGGTGATCTGAGATTTTGGCCTTACGATAATCGTATAAGACAACGGCCTGCAGTTAAACTGTATGTGTGTGGGCCCCTTAATTTTAATCCTATGTCAACCTTTTGACTTGACATTTCCAGGAGGTTTGTTTTCCCAAAAATAAATATTGACAAAGTGTCAGACTAAAGAGGTGTGAAACTAAGTTTTTTAAATATATATTTTTTTTTTTCTGTAATATAAGACATGTGACTTCGCTATCTAATAGGGCTCGAACTGTAGTGGAATAATTTGTTTTAAAATTTAAGATTATTATTACAGCTGTTTAGAGAAATATAATTTCTCTATTAATTGTTTCAATGGGTGTATCATTTTTAGTTACTAATAGAGATGTATTTAATTCATTTTGTTTAAATTTTAAAGGACAAAAGCTTCGATGGTGTAAGTTACTTTTACGATGGATACAAATATTTGTAGAAGGACAATTTTTGATTGAACGATTAGATTCTTTAAGACATTTTAAACAACATCCTTTAATTTTATTCGTCCTACTTTCAATAGTGGGATAATTATTACATTCATCACTCCAATGTGATAATGTACAATATCTTATTGCTTATTAGTTTATTATTAAATTAAGAAGTTTTAAATATATTCGAGTATGAATTTTGTCTAGAATTAATGTTTTGATTAGTTAAGGTTGTCGCTACTCCAGTTTGGTCTGGTGATGTCGTAAAAATAATGTTTGAATTTTTATTATTATCAACAAAAAATTCCGATTTTTCTTTTATTGATATTAAATTATTGATTTATATTTTTAATTCAAAAACATCAATTTTTAATATATCGATCGATTGTTGTAATTGATGAACGATGTAGGAAATTTCGAACAAATTAATGATTTAACATAATGACGATTTATATTTTCATTCATACTTCCAAACAACGGAATTTTTTTTTCTATATTGTCGTATGACATTCTTAAAGAAAGGATAGTAAACCTGACATATGTGATGTTGTTGAATATTGCTTGAAGACCTCTTGATGGGAAGAGTGGAGGAGGGCAGATGAGGGACGTCGATCTTCACGCTGCTGCTACCATATAAGAAACTCTTAAATTTTGATATATAATTTGGATATATTGTTACAATTTTATAATTTAGTTTTTTAGAATTAATTTTCCGTTTGCTGTCTAAAAAGTCTTATCTGTTTTTCCTTTTTTCTTGTCTTGTCATTATTTATTAATTTTTATTACTTTTTAATACATTATTTATTTTTTAATTAAAATAAAAAATAAACACTTCGTAATTTACGACACCCCCAGGCCACCTAACTTCAAAATTGGAGTGTACATTTTTAATAACATACCTATTTGTATTTTACAGGGAAAATTAATACAATTTTACTTTAAAAAATGTTTTCCCGCCAATATTTTGCCCCCAATAGGGGGGAAAAGATAGAATGATAACCCTTCCGAAACTAGTGACATACGAGTATAACAGTTATATCGTTGTAAAACATCAATGTGTGCGATAAATTAATGAAACTTAAGGGATCCGTATAGGGTAAGGGGAAGAAGTTTTCATGCTATCGTGCAGTACAGTGATAGACAACCACCCATTTTGCCCCTAGGCCAACCAACTTCAAAATTTCAAATTGGAGTGGATATTTTTGACAGCATATTTAAACTCTACAGTGAGAAATAATACGATTTTACTTTAAACTTTTTTTCTAGCTCCAATAGTTTGCCCTCCAAATGGGATAAAAGTGTAAAAATAGTAGATTTCAGTGCCTGGGGCAAAATGGTTGTTTGCCCCTGGCATGAAAAAAAACTTCCCTTAACATGGAATACGAATCCCCCAAGTTTTAATAATTTACCTCAAATCGTTCAAAAGTAAGGAGGGGGGGGGACACTTTTGGACCACCCTGTATATACATAAACACACATAGATTAGAAACTACCGTTAAAATACTTTTACCATGAGCCAGCTGTTCCTCCATTGTATGTTACATTTTTCTGTCTATGTCGCTATGCTCCAAAATTCGCACTCCGAAATTTTAAAAAAAGTACAGATGGTTTTTCGACGACAATTCCCTTTTTTGTTAGGCTATTATATTAAAAAAAAAAAAAAAAAAAAAAAAAAAAAAAAAAAAAAAAAAAAAAAAAAAAAAAAAAAAAAAAANNAAAAAAACTTTGTAGGGAATTTCAACCACTTTAACGTCATGTATATAAAAAAATTGTTGACCCTTATTTTTTAAAATAATTGTGTTCAAAAGGCTTGTATCAGCTACAACTAGTGCTCGAATGCAAACTTTAAACCACCATATCCCATTTAATTTTTATTATACAAAGATAATAAATATATCAACATTTTCAATAAAAAAAGCCCTACTGTTAACATTTGTAACATTATTTCATATCATGAATACTTTTTGGCATATTTAAGAACAATGATTTTTTTTTTTTTTTTTTTTTTTTAAAAAAATTCAAAAATGCAATTTTCAATTAAATCAATTATTTCTTCTAAAATAAGCATTTCAAACCGGTCAAATCACTTGGATCATATCAATAACACCTAAATGAAGTTAACTGCAAATGGGTTACGATTAATTTTTATAAGGGTGGTAATGGCGAGGGTCTAAGTCTTAATTTTTTCAAAACAATACAAAAGAAGTGACTTTATTTTATATTTCAGTTATGTAAAAAGTTTCAGTATGCAAAAAGTTTTTAAAAGAGCTCATTAAAAATAGATTTTTATGTTTTTTAAAAAATGTCTGTTGAGTTTTCCCTAAAAAAAACTTCACCAGGTTGAAAGTTTTCAATTTCAGGTTTTTCGAGAGATAACCATCCTTTAACGAGCAATAACTCAGTTCGTATTGGATTTACAGAATTTTTTAATAAATGAATCTTTTAATTTTTTTTATTAGCTACATTTTTGGTCTTTATAATTTTTTCGATAACATGAAGACATTTCAACTTTTATCAACAATTTTCTCTTATTGAAAATTTTTTTTGTTGGCCTTGTTTAGGGTTTTTTTTTAGGAAAGGTTTTTTTATATTATAAACATAAAACTAAACTTTTCCTTTTTAATATTTTGCTATATTTCGCCCTCACACATTGGGGCTTCTTCAGGCTATAATTTCTATTAATTTGCCTTTAAAATTGTATAACAATTTTTGTTGTTCTTCGTTTAAGAAACTTTTCAGCTTCATAAATGACTTTCTTCGGCTCGTCATGATTTAATTTCTTCTTTAACTTGTAGTTTTGAACCCTTTATATGTAACTTTTATCAACAATTTTCTCTTATTGAAAATTTTTTTTGTTGGCCTTGTTTAGGGGTTTTTTTTTAGGAAAGGTTTTTTTATATCATAAACATAAAACTAAACTTTTCCTTTTTTTATATTTTGTTATATTTCGCCCTCACTCATTGGGGCTTCTTCAGGCTATAATTTTTATTAATTTGCCTTTAAAATTGTATAACAATTTTTGTTGTTCTTCGTTTAAGAAACTTTTCAGCTTCATAAATGACTTTTTTCGGCTCGTCATGATTTAATTTCTTCTTTAACTTGTAGTTTTGAACCCTTTATATGTAACATTTATCAACAATTTTCTCTTATTGAAAAATTTTTTTGTTGGCCTTGTTTAGAGGTGGTTAAAGTTATTTAGTTAAGTTATTTGTTAAAAACATGNTTCGGCTCGTCATGATTTAATTTCTTCTTTAACTTGTAGTTTTGAACCCTTTATATGTAACATTTATCAACAATTTTCTCTTATTGAAAAATTTTTTTGTTGGCCTTGTTTAGAGGTGGTTAAAGTTATTTAGTTAAGTTATTTGTTAAAAACATGTTTGTTTTTTTTCAATGAAAAATCCACATTTTCAATCCTTAATAACTTGGAAAGTATCAACTTTAAAATAAAAAAACTTTAAAGAACATAAGTTGCTTAGAATTGGTCAATCAATCGATTTTCTGGTTTATTTTAATTAAAAAATGTTTCAACACCTAGAAGGGGTGGCTTTCACCCCTAGGGTAAAAGCCCGCTTCAGCGCAGGGTAGACTTTGAAGAAGGTTATAAATACTACCTAAATCCAAATTTTCAAAAATATCGATGTTGATTCCCAAACTTCACCATTTCGGTGCCACTTCACCATTTCGGCTTTCTTGGTTTGGATCGGTGAAATAGTGAAAACCTATTTGAGTCAGCGTAGAAATATATATATATACAAAGACTTTGGCTAATGTCCGGTTTATATAAAAAGAACAAAACAAATCCACTTCTGATACATGTATATAAACTTGCAATAATATAAAAGTCCTTGAATTAAAGAATAAAAAAAAGTAAACTCAAGAACACCAGAAAAATTGTATAACTTGTGTCTGAACACCCAGCATATGGTCACTTGTCAAAAAAGATCACTCCTTGCCGTAATTCTCCCAAATCTACCAACTAACTAATCTCTGCCTTCCTACTGCCCTAATGCTTCCTATTTGACTTATCACCTTCAGATCGACCTCAACAAAAACATCTCCAACACCACATCTTCCTAGTTTTAGGCGTTCCCTCAACCAATCAATCTTCTTTAATTCCTATGAAACTATCGATCGATGCGTCCATTAATCGACAACCTTGTCCACAATGTAGCGCGCAATTATAATTGGACTGTGTGCTCCTCCTGAAGGTGAAGACAATATTAATAAATAAATCTATTATAGACCAGGTCGAATTTCAGAGCAGGTAGAGTTTTCAGAAAGTTTCCATTGTCCTGTTAAGACGGTATACTTCACCAGTGTGAATAAATTAAGAGTGTTGGTAGGAAGTAGGTAGACAGACAAAAATAAAAGAAACAATTAGTTTTGGAGTTGAAGAATAATTCTTTCAAGTTTGCACCTTTGTAACTTTGGATAATTTATTTCAAGGGATCATACAGGTGAGTACAATTAACAATTTGTTAATCGAAAATGGTTATTTTTACCCATTTCGGGCATCATCAGACCTCAAGCCTTGCTTGTGTTAAATTTTACAGTTTTTAACAATATTTGAAAATGGAATTAATTAACAAATTGTTAATTTGTACTCACCTGTATGATCCCTTGAAAGAAATTATCCTTAGTTATGGAAATTATCTATTAAAAATGTTGTAATGTAAGTAAAAGAAATTAAATTTTGGTGATATAAAATATAAGTTACAAAAAGGTGGTTGGACGCCAGTGATGGGGCCAGTATCAACTGGAGCAATAATAACTCNTCAAATCACTTGGATCATATCAATAACACCTAAATGAAGTTAACTGCAAATGGGTTACGATTAATTTTTATAAGGGTGGTAATGGCGAGGGTCTAAGTCTTAATTTTTTCAAAACAATACAAAAGAAGTGACTTTATTTTATATTTCAGTTATGTAAAAAGTTTCAGTATGCAAAAAGTTTTTAAAAGAGCTCATTAAAAATAGATTTTTATGTTTTTTAAAAAATGTCTGTTGAGTTTTCCCTAAAAAAAACTTCACCAGGTTGAAAGTTTTCAATTTCAGATTTCTCGAGAGATAACCATCCTTTAACGAGCAATAACTCAGTTCGTATTGGATTTACAGAATTTTTTAATAAATGAATCTTTTAATTTTTTTTATTAGCTACATTTTTGGTCTTTATAATTTTTTCGATAACATGAAGACATTTCAACTTTTATCAACAATTTTCTCTTATTGAAAATTTTTTTTGTTGGCCCTGTTTAGGGTTTTTTTTTAGGAAAGGTTTTTTTATATTATAAACATAAAACTAAACTTTTCCTTTTTAATATTTTGCTATATTTCGCCCTCACACATTGGGGCTTCTTCAGGCTATAATTTCTATTAATTTGCCTTTAAAATTGTATAACAATTTTTGTTGTTCTTCGTTTAAGAAACTTTTCAGCTTCATAAATGACTTTCTTCGGCTCGTCATGATTTAATTTCTTCTTTAACTTGTAGTTTTGAACCCTTTATATGTAACATTTATCAACAATTTTCTCTTATTGAAAAATTTTTTTGTTGGCCTTGTTTAGAGGTGGTTAAAGTTATTTAGTTAAGTTATTTGTTAAAAACATGTTTGTTTTTTTTCAATGAAAAATCCACATTTTCAATCCTTAATAACTTGGAAAGTATCAACTTTAAAATAAAAAAACTTTAAAGAACATAAGTTGCTTAGAATTGGTCAATCAATCGATTTTCTGGTTTATTTTAATTAAAAAATGTTTCAACACCTAGAAGGGGTGGCTTTCACCCCTAGGGTAAAAGCCCGCTTCGGCGCAGGGTAGACTTTGAAGAAGGTTATAAATACTACCTAAATCCAAATTTTCAAAAATATCGATGTTGATTCCCAAACTTCACCATTTCGGTGCCACTTCACCATTTCGGCTTTCTTGGTTTGGATCGGTGAAATAGTGAAAACCTATTTGAGTCAGCGTAGAAATATATATATATACAAAGACTTTGGCTAATGTCCGGTTTATATAAAAAGAACAAAACAAATCCACTTCTGATACATGTATATAAACTTGCAATAATATAAAAGTCCTTGAATTAAAGAATAAAAAAAAGTAAACTCAAGAACACCAGAAAAATTGTATAACTTGTGTCTGAACACCCAGCATATGGTCACTTGTCAAAAAAGATCACTCCTTGCCGTAATTCTCCCAAATCTACCAACTAACTAATCTCTGCCTTCCTACTGCCCTAATGCTTCCTATTTGACTTATCACCTTCAGATCGACCTCAACAAAAACATCTCCAACACCACATCTTCCTAGTTTTAGGCGTTCCCTCAACCAATCAATCTTCTTTAATTCCTATGAAACTATCGATCGATGCGTCCATTAATCGACAACCTTGTCCACAATGTAGCGCGCAATTATAATTGGACTGTGTGCTCCTCCTGAAGGTGAAGACAATATTAATAAATAAATCTATTATAGACCAGGTCGAATTTCAGAGCAGGTAGAGTTTTCAGAAAGTTTCCATTGTCCTGTTAAGACGGTATACTTCACCAGTGTGAATAAATTAAGAGTGTTGGTAGGAAGTAGGTAGACAGACAAAAATAAAAGAAACAATTAGTTTTGGAGTTGAAGAATAATTCTTTCAAGTTTGCACCTTTGTAACTTTGGATAATTTATTTCAAGGGATCATACAGGTGAGTACAATTAACAATTTGTTAATCGAAAATGGTTATTTTTACCCATTTCGGGCATCATCAGACCTCAAGCCTTGCTTGTGTTAAATTTTACAGTTTTTAACAATATTTGAAAATGGAATTAATTAACAAATTGTTAATTTGTACTCACCTGTATGATCCCTTGAAAGAAATTATCCTTAGTTATGGAAATTATCTATTAAAAATGTTGTAATGTAAGTAAAAGAAATTAAATTTTGGTGATATAAAATATAAGTTACAAAAAGGTGGTTGGACGCCAGTGATGGGGCCAGTATCAACTGGAGCAATAATAACTCAACCAATTTAAAAAAGTTTACTGAATTTATACAAAAAAACTAAGGTGAAACTAACCCAGTACCTAATTGACCTAACTCCGAGTAACAGCGAAACGGTATACCTATCTCCGCCTCAGCTGTTAACGTTAGGTGTTAGTCTACCAAAAGAAAAAGAAAAAAATAAATTAAAATAAAATAAAAGGGTATACTACCCGTTTAGAGGGCACTCCCTATTCTGACCTAACTCCACGGGTACGCTGGGTCATAGTGAGTGAGCCCTCTAAACAGAAAAAAAATCATTAAAAAAAAACATAAATCTTAAACTAGAATGATAAGCAATTTAATTGGTTCTCAGTGGCTCTTCCCCAGTCGCCTAGAGGGACCACTAATGATTCAAATGGAGAATACAACCCTAAGGTAAATAATATACATAATTAATAAAATGTACTGAAATACTCCAGAGGAAGTAAAACAGATTACGAAGAATTCAGAGTAACTAAGTCTAGTCTGGCTACTAGGGTTACTCCGAGCTAAACGCCAGATAAAAGTTAACAGGTATCTAAAAGGTAATAAGATCGGAAACAGAAAGTTTAAGGGAGGTATGGGACATATATATCACAAATTATAGTGAAGTTAAATACTAATTATACGGAAACAAGGGCGGCTCCAATGTGGATTTTCAGGGGGAGGGGGGCATCATATACCCCCAAATGAAGGAAGGGGGTCCTGGGGCCCTCCCCCGGAGATGTTTTAAAATTTTAATGCTGAAAACGTTTTAAGCTTTTTTTAAAGATATTTTTGACATACATTTTTATTCCTAATTTTATGGTATATAGTAAGTAGTTAATTAATAAAAAAACATCACTAACATTTTCCAAATATACTAAGGTAGAAGCAAAAGTCTCTCCACGCAAAATATTTATTGTAAACAATTTTTCAAAGCGGCTTTCGGCCTTTATAAGGCCATCTTCAGGGCCTAAACAAACAGTAATCGTACACTAATTAAAATGCCAAAAAGAAACCGAGACAAAATAAATACGAAATAACAAACATGGAGAATTAAAACTAAAGATAAAGAGAATACACATAAAAACAAAAAAGTCTAACAAAAGATAAAATAGCGTAATCACAAAGTCAAGAATAAGTTACCAAGAATAAAACGTTATAAAAATAAAACAGCAAATCATAAAAATTAATAACAAAATAAAGCAAAGTAACAATAGACTAAACAGAGAAATAAAAAAAGAATTAACAAACGAGAAGAGATCCTACCGAAAGAGTTGGAAAAGTAAATCAAGTAGAGAAGGTCATAAGGTTGGGTGAGTCATGTGAGGCCAGACGCTGGCACAAGACTGATCCGCGTTCTGGCTCCAGCCATGACCTTTAACTCTTTATCTTTATTATTGTTTTGTTTTATTTTTATTGAGTTTTAATTCTCCATGTCTGTTATTTCGTATTTATTTTGTCTCGGTTTCTTTTTGACATTTTAATTAGTGTACGATTACTGTTTGTTTAGGCACTGAAGATGGCCTTATAAAGGCCGAAAGACGCTTTGAAAAATTGTTTACAATAAATATTTTGCGTGGAGAGACTTCTACCTTAATGATGAACTCCACTAACGCTCCATATCCTTTCTCTGATTATATACTGTATTTAGCCGTAGCGGACTTATTATAAAATAAAAGTACCGGCGTGGAAATCCCAGACATGACTTCCATGAAATCTTGCCTTGTCAATACGTGAGCAATAGAGAACTCTGTATAAACTACATAGTACAAAAAGCTAATATTGATTATAGTTTTGCAACAAAAATAATAATGATGATAAAAACATTAAAATAACATCTCTCTATTTAAGGTAGAAGGGATGGTCCTACGACAGCAAGTCATTCGACCAAAGTTGTAGATCTTTTAAAATCAGTTACCGCTGGTGCTATCCGCTCTTCGATACGACTTACAGTTTACCCGCAATTTGGTTCTCAAGAAAACCCTTTAAAATAATCACCAAAATGCCAATATCTCCCAAACCGCTTGTCCGATTGTGCTCAAAAAGTATAGGTACAATCTACTATGTACGAAACATATATACCCCAAAGGAAATTAAAATCAAATAAAGCCTACTGAAGTTATTGTCGACAGACTGATTTCATGCTTAAGTAGCTGTAGCTCCAATTATGTGGTTTTCGCCATCAGTTTTGCCGACAAAAGTTCTAAAAAATGCCGCAAACCGCATCTCAATACGATGTCTTGAAGCGATGTTATAGAGATTTTAAGTTCCGAACGAACGTACGGACGTACGCACAGACATACATGTATATGAAACGGATTTCTATGATACCCCCGGGTTCTTAAGACCCCTCCTTCATAGAGATCTCGAAATCACGTTTTGGAGGGTATCACCATACTTCCATTTTCATGGAAGTAAAAAAGTA
>KZ654171.1:20272-37400 GCA_001010745.2 Gerris buenoi
AGGCTAACTGCCGCTTTTCGTTCTACTTTCTCACGAAGTTCTATTTTCTTAGCTAAAGATAATTCTATTTTCCACTTATGTAATTCTTAAATAAATATTAATTCAAATTGATTTATTAAGTTGAGTAATAATTTATTTATCTTTTCTTTGGTCTTTGGAGATGTAATAAAAAATTAATATTTAATTACTTATATTAATTCTTTCGCAATATTTCACCTAATCCTGGGCATCATCAGGCCTTATGTCTGCAGTCAATACTATGTTATGAACATTTTATCATAGATGTTTAGGGTGAAAGAGTATACGGTGAATAAGCTTTACAACTTTCTAGTTTTCAACAGTTACTGTTGAACTCTAGAGTGTTGTAAAGTCATAATATCACATGAATAACTTAGTTATCGGTGAAATCCGAGAAATCCGCGTCACGAGGGGTTTGAAGTCCTTAGTTTCGCTTCCTCAGGAGTGTAGTGCATCCATGTACACATCCTCAGGAGTGCAGTGCATCATGATGATAACTTTAAGCAATAAAAAATGTTTCTTGAGAGTTAAATACGAGTTACAATAAATTGGCCTTACTAAACTCTTAAATAATTATACATATATATATATATATAAATAACCTCTATGATATATGTATTTTAAATTAAATTATATATTAGTATAGTAACGTGGATCCTATAAGGGTAGAAGTGAGAAGAAGAAGAAGACTAAACTACTTCACATCGGCAACGTTTCGGCTTAACCAGCCATTTTCGCAACGACATAATAATTTAATAATAACATACAACACTAACTATACAGCTTAATTCAATGTTGTTACATACATATTAGTTACCTCTGTCGTATGAATTTGCCCTCACGTTAATAAAGCTAAACTGAGATAATGCAGGTAGTTTAGGGAACTGGTTGTTCACCACGTCAAAAAACCTAAAATCGGTAAAGAATATAATCACTAGTTACTGTACTAGAGAAACTTAGTGTCGAAACAGCATAAACTTTTAATTCCCCCTATGAGAAGAGGTAAGAAGTTAATAAACAAACATAACTGTGTAGGTTTACAATAAAATGAATGGAGTGATCTTAATCACTGTAGTTGAGTAGGAAGGTATACATAACATTCCCAGTATCACAGGGTTAAAAATAACAAAAACTAACATTTAACAATAACAACTAAACAATACCACAGTGAGTAAAACCTATAAACTACATTCATTACAACTATTTGCGTGATATACTAAGATCGAGTCTCATTATCACTGGAAACAGTTGATAAAGGACTTCGATAACCTTACTATCATATCAGTGATACATATGTGATAGTGCCTAAAGTATTGTCGAAGAGGATCGCATCTTTAAGGTTGTGGTACAGTTCTTCTGTTTTTTTACCGGGTTTGTGTCCCAATACAATGTTTCCGCAATCGAATTTATGTAGGAGTTTTTGATTATTTTCAGAAAGGGCTTTGATATAGGTTAAGCTTAAAAATGTTGTATTTAAATTTTTTGTTGTCTGTATATTATCAGTGTTGATCTTGATGTTTTTTAATTAAGTTTAAAGGGAAAAAAATATCTTTATGTTTACTGAAAATTTTTGACCGGATATTATAATTATAGCGTTTGTCAGTAAGGGAAAGGGCTTTGGTGATAAAGTTGCTGGCACTGTTAATAATTAGATGGGTAGGGTGACAAGATCTATAATAATTAATGAACCTATTGCTTTTTATATCTTTTTCATACCAAGCTGTCATGATGTTGCCTTTTTGCTCTAAAAGTAGTTAAGTCGAGGTAATTAATACTCCTCTTATTTTCATACGGTAAATTGAAGTAGGTGATGGAAATTGTTGTTTGTTAAGTATTTAAGTATAGCATCTACTTCATGTTTCTTCACAATCAGAAATAGATCGTCAATATATTTAGTAATGATAACCGGGTTTAAATTCTTTTAAGGTTATTAAGCACATGGTTTAAAACTATTCCACTGACATAACCCCCCTCATAGGTATACCATGTTTTTGTGCATAGTATTGAGTATTAAATTTGAAAGTGCCATTGTTCAGTATGAATTTAAGGCAATCAATAAAGAGGTCTTGATCATCTTTAATTGGAGTGGGGGGGTAGAATACTTTCCCATTCCGATCCAACTATTTTGTAAAAGATCTCAAGTGGGACATTGGTGAATAAAGATGTAACATCTATTGAGATCATTATTTCTTCAGGTTGGATAAGTAGGTTGGATGGTTTTACTTTATGTTGTTGCGTGTTGGCTATATCACACGGATTGTTATTATTAAAGAAGTTTAAGTTAGGGTTACAGAATTTTGCAAATTTTTCTGAGGTTGAGTTTATTTGACTGATAATTGGTCTTTATGGTAAATTAGGTTTGTAGGTTTTAATGAGGCCATAAATCCTGGGACAATAAGTGTTAATAGCATTAAGTGTTGTTTTTTTCTGATATCAATGTATTTATTGTAGATTTTGTTTAATAATAATTTGTATTGCTTTTTTATATGAGATACTACATTTAGCTTAGTAGTATGTGTATAATTTTAGATTTATCTATTTGTCATCTCTTTGAAACAATTACAATTTAATTGCAGATCATAAATAACTAGCTAAAGATAATAAATGTGCAAAAATTCAAATATGATTTAATATTAATTTTATTTTTGCTTTAAAATAATAACATCAGACTCAGAAGAGGCACGAATTGTTTTTATCTGTAATTTATTATTAAAGATGACATAACTTTTTCAATAAAAGACAAAATAAATTTTAGGAATTTATCTTAAAATCTTTTGGATGATGTTACATTTTTAAACATCAAAAAGGGGTGATTACTGAAAAATAAAGCTTCTATGCGCTGACAAATATGTAACAACTTCCTAGTCAGTTGACCAGTAATAATCCAATGCTATCTTATTTGCCTAATTATTATGCGGGCTTAGAAAACTTCGAGGAAGCCTTTAATACAGCGGTTAGTCAATCTCTTGAATCTATTAATCATCTTGTGATATTTGAAGATCCTCTAAGTCTATTATTATTATTGGTCAATAAATGACAAAAGGAGAAACTCTTAGCAAAATGCTTTAAGATTATATTACGTAATAGTTTAGGAAACCGTAACACTTGAACATATTATAAAATAAATAAGAATTTAAAAATTGCCATACTTTGCCTGGCTTGTTAAATTAAAAGAAAAAAAATAAACGATTCTAAATATATGACGAGTCTAAATATATATATAATACAATGTTCAATCCTTGAACTGTGCAGTCTACCTTATTATACCAGAGCTGATTGGGGGTTGACCCTGTTATAAGAAGCCTCATAATGGATTTCGATTAGGATTGCGTGAAAAGACATTTTTTCCTTAAAATATCTCTTTTATTATTGATTTTCTATTTCTTTTTCAAATGACTCCACCCTTTTTTCTCCAAAGTTAATTTTCATCGACCTTTTTAAAGCAATGAAGTGGCCAGGTGGAGTAATAAGGGCTGATCTGAGTTAAAAACAGCCTTTACTCTGCCTTAGAATCTGCAAAAAATAATCTCTAAAATTACATTTAGGAGATGCTGTGAAATAAAATGTATTCTTAGAGTGAGTGGTTTATAGAAGTTGAAAGAGGTTGAGGTCGCCAGTATAAAAGATATTATTGGTTGAAGGGCGGCTTGGTGCCCCAGTGTCGTCTCTGCCGAGGGTCAATACACAATCCTAGGTCTGTCTTGCCTTTGTTTATCGTCTAGTCGGCTCGTTTCTTCATCATCAGGGCTGTTCTCTCGTATCCTTGAACTTATCCCTTAGCAAAAAGAGGAAATTACATTGAGTTTTGTACTCGTATGTAACAAACCCTTAACTTATTCGCTCATTTACGAAGTCAAAGCCCTACTTAATACTGAGTCCTTATGCAGTGTTTTAATGGTAGTAATAAAAACAACTTGAAAGCAAAATTCTAAGATAAAAATGTAATCAGTATTACGTTACCATGTGAATTTGTATAGTATCTTAGGATTAAAATAAATACTCAAGTGAGTGTGCTTTATATATATATTATCGAAAATCATATTGACATTAACATCTGGGATATCCTCCCCCCAGATGTTACGAATAATCTGGCAGCAGAAAAACCTTGATTTGATCTAGTTAATGAAACGTTCTTCACAAAGTAGTAGATAATATAATGATTTATTATTAAATTTAGACTAATTTCAGTTACATGTTATATCGTTTGTGACCTATCTGTGATTAATAAAATAAATGTTTGAAACCGTACGTATTAATTCTTGTAATAATAGTGTTATATATAAACTTACCCTTGGGATGCAATGTAGTAAGTTATAAAAAGATCCAGTTAAAATAACTTAATCCGAAATGTGAATTTAATCTTGAAATAAATTGTACTGTATACTCTATAAAACGTTATTAATATTATATCTATTTCCTCTACTCCCAGCTATAGCATTTTATTATTTTTTTCTTTTCCTCTATTTCTAAATTTCTAAATTTAACCAGTTCTTTGAACATTTTTTGTTGGTTTAGTACCGTTTTTATTTTTATCTAATTCCATTTTTAGTTTATTTATATAATTTGTGTAACTTCTAGTACGTAATGATTTGTCAAAACAGGTTTAGTTTTCTCTGAAAGTATTATTAAATATTTTTTCCTTGGCTTCTTTTCTCTAGTTTGTTTTTGGGTATAAATAATTTATACTGTAATTTCGTCCAGGTTTGTGTATTTTGCATAACGACTTTTAGTCGACTTCAAACTCTTATAAATCTTCAAAAAAGAAAAAAGACAAATAACTAAACTTTTACTGTGAAAGAAATTTAGTCTGTAAGAATTATTTTATAGACTGTATTTCGATTTCGATTTCGATTTTTTTTTTCTTTTTTTTTATATACAAGTAGAGAATTTACAGTGCAAATAAATTTGGCTGGTCTATAAATTGGTTGTTAATCACCTATAAAGGAGCGTGGGCCAAAACTTCTAAATTAATTTAATTATAGTTCTGCAATATACGAATAATTTTGCTTCTTTTCTTATCGATGGTAACGGAAGCCATGTAACATTTCTGAAGGACGAATATTTAATATCTATAATATACAAAGCAAGTTTCTTTTTGTCTGATAATAGAGGTCCTGGTCCAGTCAAATAACAATCAATTTGTGTTTGGAGAATGAGCATAGACGTTGAAGAATGGGGCAACCATAACAAGAATACATAATAAAGTGTGTTTAGGTTGTTTAGGAATTATATTAATGTTGGTTATAGAAAATCGTGATTCTGATTCGACAACTTTATTAAATATGTGTAAACAAAATCTTAATAAATGTATCTTTACAGTTTTATAATAGATGTGACTTTATCTACTTCTGATTAATTTAATTCAACATTTATATTTAAAATCTTAGTGTTGAATTTATACACTCTTTTTGGCCTTATTTCTCTTAATGGGGGTCCATGTTGTAACTACTTTAATATTTAGTCTAAAATGTTCTTTAAATTATACTAAAGTTTCCATAAAGTTAAATTTTTCACATCATACATTAAATTTATATAGATATGGATAAATTCACCATCTCTATGTGTTTCCTCTATAATTGAATACCGTTGTCACCCTTTCTATATGAACAATTTCCTCATATTACACTTTTCACCGATATACCAAGAACTTTCTCTTATTTGCATTACATTTTAATTAAGACACAAAATTACGCGAGCTGAATTTCAAAAGTTTTCAAGCGTGTCTGCCACCGGGAAATTAAAAGTTTTTTAATATTGATATAAGAGACGTAACTTATTTCTTTTATATAACTTCTGCATACAAATTAATAATAGAATCTTGTTTAATATTAAATTAAATTTAAAAATAAATATTAAATCTTGATTTATTTGTTGATACATATTTGTTATAATTGTTATAATGTGTTAAAATGTTTATTTCCCTTTAAACTCTTCTAGGTTCCAAAAGGAATTAAACTAAAAGGAAAAAAACTTTAAAATTAAAAAGAAACGTTCAGTCCATTTCACTTCTTAAAAAAATCTTTATAGAATTAGAATTCATAGGGATTATAAGAATTGTCTTATTTTTATACTGATATATACATCCGAGTTTGTCCTTATTCGCTATGGTTAGCTATGGTATTCGCTATGGTGAGGCAATATTGGTATATTGCCTCAACAGAAACCGCTTTATTCACTTCGTCCAACACCTGTTCGACCCTCTAAAATGATTCGGATATTTTTACCCGTTGGAAAAAGAATGAATATAATATGACTTATTGAGTCAGATTTTCGACATTACTCACTCAGTTATTACCTTGATTACTTACCAACATAACATTGAGGACTCCTTCGTCCATTCTCTTTAATTATTTTCCTCTGACCCTGTTAGTGGGTTTTCTGTAAAGTAAACGCTTCATTCAAGACATAGTAAATTACAGTCAATTCTTAACTTTAAAATAAGATATTTCGGTCCCCAAAAAAAACCGCCGCGACTGTTGCCATTAAATACAACTTACAACATACAGTAAACATTCGTTTTTTAAAAAAATTAATACTTCAAGTCAAGCGATAATACTAAAACAATTAAAAAGTTAAATGATGTATTCCCTCGCCACTGATGTGATTTATATCCTCCTTGTTTACCTATAAGATCTTTATTACCCTGCTTAATTTTATTACAATATTTGACCATTTAGACTCCGAGTCTATTACTTCCTTTAGGAGGCATGGTTGCTTCACGCCACAAAACTTAATCAGACATAAAAAAATAACAATAATACATTACGCATCAAGTGCGGAAAGTAGCATTTTGCGAGTGTGGAGTTTGCACCCGAGCGAGTGCGAGGGTAGTAAAACTCCACGAGCAATGAAAAATGCCACGTTTTCGCACGAGTTGCGTACCGTACTTTATCTACGATTGTTAGATTTTATTAAAATACGTGTGGTGTCGCGGGACACCCGGTAGGAACGAAGTTCCTTACATTTTTCATTAAATATAAATTATAAAATCACATAAAATGCTAAAGACGTATAAACTGTTAACTACGATTTATTTTCGATATTTATAAAACCAAGTGACATATAATTTGACGTGTATAACAAAAATTAAACAAAACAAGTAACATGGTTCCATAATAACATTTTTCCCCGTCTTTTTGAAGCTTACGTTTACGCGAGCGTTGCGCGTGAACGCTTGGACGGATAACCTTTTCCAACGTACTCAGCCTGGGCATTGGTAAAATGAACATGTGTACCAAATTTCAACTAACTCGGTGATCTTTTACTCAAGTTATTGTCATCGGTAGATATTTCGTGACGGATTTCGCGTGACGGTGATTTTGGTCATTTTTTTTCGGATTCACTCCCAGGCTCCGAACGTGCCATAAGGATCTTCGTTCCAATAAATACAGAAAAAAATAATAAACTTCCTGTAAGTCCGTTTTTCTCTTATGATAAAGTTGACATTAATTCATTAGTTGAATTTTGTGCCGAATTAAATTTTTCGTATTATTCTCCTCATATTCGTCATAATCACTTAAATCGCGCATTGATTTTCACAAAAAACTCGATATAATAGTCCAGCAGTCAAGTGGTGGTTTGAAGTGGAAAGTTTTGGTGTAATTGTTGTTAGTGGTTTACTTTATGCTTTTTGGGGTGCTGAACACGAATCTGAAGTTGTCCAACAAAAATTCCCGCGGCAAATATGAGAAATCAACAAAAACTACTAAAAAAAAAAAAATTTTTTATTGGTTTTTAGCTTATAACTTGCAAAGCAATCTATTAACGCAAAATGTGGTCTAGTAGTAAAAAAAAAGGAGAAAATAACCTACAATTTATGTCTATAACATTTATTTGTACGTCGTATGGTTTAAACGCAAATGGGAGTTGAAATATTGGGAAGACTTGGAGAGTGGAGGGTACAGGCTGAAGGGTAAACGGTTGCTGGCCGGACTGCGCTGGCAGTTAATTTTATGTTTTTCGGTGTGCTGAACACGAATCTAGAGTTGTCCAACAAATATGAGAAATCATCATATAACCACTAGTAGTAAAATAAAGAAGAGAAAAATACCTACAAATTATTTCTTTACAATTTTTTGTAAGTCGAATGGTTTCTATGCAAAAGAGGGTTGAAATAACCGGGAAAACAATAATTTTTTTTTGCGCTTTTTGCGTAAATAGCTTGCTTTGCAAGTTATAAGGCGAAACCCACTAAACAAAATAAAAGAAGATAGTGGTTATATGATGATTTCTCATATTTGCGTGTAAAATTTTTGTTGGACAACTCTAGATTCGTGTACAGCACACCGAAAAACATAAAATTAACTGCCAGCGCAGTCCGGCCAGCAACCGTTTACCCTTCAGCCAGTACCCTCCACTCTCCAAGTCTTCCCAATATTTCTCCAATATAACTCCCATTTGCGTTTAAACCATACGACGTACAAATAAATGTTATAGACATAAATTGTAGGTTATTTTCTCCATTTTATTTTACTACTAGACTATTTTTTGCGTTAATAGATTGCTTTGCAAGTTATAAACTGAAAACCAATAAAAATGTTTAGTAGTTTTTCGTTGATTTCTCATATTTGCTGCGGGAAATTTTGTTGGACAACTTCATATTTGTGTTCAGCACTCCAAAAAACATAAAGTAAACCACTAACAACAATTACACCATAACTTTCCACTTTGTGATCTTTGTATGCATTTGACTGGAGTAATAAACAGTTCATTTTATTAAACAAACATCAAATTAGTTTTGCTAAATGTAAACAAACTCGCTAATCGTGCGTAAAGTTGAAGAATTCTTCTTCTTTACCGCGCTAGAGTGGTAAAGAAGAGGAATTCTTCAAAACTATGAGACACGCATGTGCATTTAATACAGGTGCGTAAAGAATCACTTTCTACGAATCTAAACAGAGATACAATGTTAATACGTATCAATCGTAGATAAAAAGTATTAAATGTTAACATAATAGTTGAATAAATTAATAGATGGACATTTTGTGGAAATCGGTAAGAACAAAAACAAAACTAAAATGTTTTATGAAAGGTTTTTTTTCCTAGAAAAATATAAACAAACTTCTAACGTAACTTCTATCAATAATAGTTTAGAAGTTATTTATTACATCTCCCTAAATTAGTGCGTTGTGAATGCCCTTTTTTCATACTAGGTATTATGCATAATGTTTTATCTCCTTAAATTATTTAATTATATTTTCCAGTATCATAGTTCGTATTTATTCAATTGAGAAATATTGCTGCATTTATTCCTATTCACATTGAACTTCAAAAGGAATTAATTAATTTTAAATGTGTTAAAACGCCCTTCAATTCATACTGAAAGCGTATCTTTAGTTAGAAACCATTGAGATACGTAAGCTTCAAAGAGTTTAATATGTTTTACCTGTTGAGTTCCTTACCCCGTCAAGACTAAAATTTTTAAAGAAAAGCATTCTAAGATGCTTCATAAAAGAAGCTGAGCTTCTTATTCCCCCTTTTACTTGGCAAATTTCGTTAAATTTTAAAACATAATTTGATTTGCTTTTATACTTAAGGCTTAAATTAATTTAACTCTTCTGAGTAGGCTACTTAGTCTGAGCCACTAAACGCCTCTTGGAATAAAATTAAATTTTGAAGTATCTAGAAGGCGTTGCTTGGATATAGAAGCTGAAAGGAGTGTATGTTACAGCTACTTGTACCTGAGGATAAGGTTTAAGCTTTAAGAGTTTAGGAAACTGAGCAAGATCTTACTCCGCTCCTTCAAGTATTACTTTGTCTGCATTATCCTTAGGGCCTTATAAAATCCAACGCCATCTTAAATACATGTATATATACTCTCAGAGCTGCCATCTTACATTTTGCCATCAAGGTGATCCTCAAGTTTCATCTAGCCACACGCTAGATTATCCTTGAGTTTCAACCATAAAATTTCCATTTATAAGTCCTCCTCGAGTAGAAAAGAAACACATTTTACTTTAAACTTAGTCAGATCTTCTCTTTGCCTTCAGTATTATTAAACACGCCATTACTTACAATCATGCTGTTAGCTATTATACTAAATGTTTTCATGGGTTTGAACTTAAAGAAGCTCATGCTAATTGTCTAACCAAATTATCTTTAATATTTACAGTGACCAATTATATTATAGTCTTTTTCTCAAAGAAACCGGGAAAAACATTTAATAGTTGCTTACTTAATTTTGCTCTGTGTTAAACATACATAATTTTTTTTTTAATTTCGTTTCAGATCGATCGCTTCCTTTGGTCAAAATTTAAGATCTCATTCTTAGGTATCGTATAATATATGTTATATTTATATAAATACTTATCAAATTTGTCTTTGAAATTAAATGGAAAACATTTTCAATTAAAAAAGAAAAAATAACTACTATAAAATACTAACAACTAGTATAAAATATATGTAAATATTTTAATTTGTGTTACTATTATATTTGAGTTATTTTTTTATTATTAACAAAAAAATTCATAAGTAAAATTGACAAAGTATATTGTCAATGATACAATTTTAGTAAAAACCAGAAACATCAGAGTGCCACAAAGTAGTCTATTTTTGGGTTTTCTTGTTGTTTTTATTTGTATATTTTTCCGGTAATATATTTTTCCTATATACAGTTCAACGAAAAAGCGGTTGTTATCGCACTCAAAATAGTACGCAAAACAACAGATTCCTGCACTTACTACTTTACCGCATTCGTTTTACTTTCCGCACTCATTTTACTTTACCGCACTCCAGTGTTCCAAGTTAAGAACACAAAGAACTTAAATTTAAACAAAGATTAAAAAATCCAAATCATAATTAATAATAATAATGACAACTAATGCTTATTTTTTTAACATGATTTAAACGCTATAATATATAAAATAAAATATGAAAAAGTAATGACAGAATATCTAAAAAAAAAAAAATCAAATGTGATGAGTAAGTGTTATGATGAAAAATAATAACAGAGCTTGGTCAGGTTTGCTGAATCATGCAAAAAAAGCAACACTGGCTATAAACAGAACAGCTGGTTTAGTTGATATTGTTAAACCTTTTGCACACTATTATTTTATATTTTATTTAAAGATTAAAAACTAACTGTAGGAAAAATGCTATGTGCAACTCGTGCTTAAAGTGTCTCTGCTGCACTCGAGAAACCTTTCCGCCCTCGCCTGCGACTCGTGCGTAAATATTTCTCTCGAGTGCAGCAAAGTGCCTCTTTCCGCACTAGTTGCACGTATTATAACTATTCTTAATTCATCTTATGCTCCAACATTTTTTTCTGTAAAATTATACAAATTTGACAAATTTCTCACAGTCTATGATCTGAAATGAATTTTTTTTATATTACTTTTTTTTTTTAAACTAATTAATAACAAATAGTTATTAAAATAGTCTACCATAATCAAACGAATAGTCACATTGGAATTGAAAGTGTGGTTGCGTCTAGATGTTTCGATCTCTAGTAGAGTATTTTGATGACTCACTTATTTTTTATTCATGATTAAAAGTTCTCTGACAGTTAACATTTAAAAAGGGATAATTCGGGGTCTAATTTTGACAAAAGTATTAGTAAAAAAAAAAAAAATCTTATTAGTGCTTTGAAAGATATGGATATTAACAAAACGAAATGTGCGGCATGCAGAAGAGAAAGCAATGGGCGAATAACGTTGAATTTAATATGGGATCAACATCAACAAAGGGCTGATAAGTCATAAAATCTCAATTCATTGAAGTCAGATGAATGGTTTGCTGATTCCCTCTCTTGACATTTTTGAATTCAGAGATAAAAAAAATCTATCTATATTATTAAAAAAGTTTTGTAAACAAACAAGTTCAGTGAGAGTGAAATATAATTAACTGTTTGTAAGAGTGCGATAGAGATAAGAGGGGTTAAGGGGAGGTTCTCATAGTAAATAGACGCGTTGAGCGGAATGATAACTCGGGGAACTGTCATTCCCGAGGCAATAAACAAAACAAACACGGGACGGTGTAATAAAGAAAGCGCATTGTTTGTTTACATGCCTTAATCAAAAAGTGACAGGTTTCAATACACAACAAATCAAAAATATAACGTTGATAAAGTGTCGGCTACTATTTTGATAAGTTATTAAATCTATTTAAAGATTAACAAATCAACACACAAACCTTTTCTTTTATCGGTAGTAAATCATAAATGTTATGTAAATAATTATAACTTTAGTTTTGATAAAATTGTCGGTCAGTATTTAGATATGTTTTATTTAGATACGTGATAAGTTATTATATATATTTGAACTCCATAAAGTCAAAACAAACCATTATTTTTGTTGGTAACAAATAAAGAAATATGTGCGAAGCTCTCACGCATTAAAAGTGAAACTTAAGGTCTAGAATATAAAATATTTTTGTTCCGAGGTAACATCTTTATTTTTAAGTGCAAAAACTATTACAGCGATCAGCGATCCCCGGTTCTTACAGTAAATAGACAAAATAATTATAATACTCTATACTAGGCAGCGGCTATCAGTTTTAGACGTGTGGGAACATTTATTGTCCCTTGTCTGATTAAAGTTCGTAATTTTTGGGAAACACCGTAATCTTAAAAAACTACTTGTCCAATGATAATAAAAATCTGGGAGGTAGGTTTTAATTAGCCTGTCGTTGGTCACATCCTTATGTGGCAATTATTTCCTTTCGCTAGCCAACAAACTTATTTTTATTATCAACTACATATATTTTAAATGAATCAACCGATTAATTAAAATAAATCAAAATATTTAAATTAATTAACCGATTTTGAAGTTATTTGGATGGTTTGTTAACCAGGAAAATTATAGGGGTTGGCCCAAAAACTAGGGATTGACTTTTTTTTTAACGGAAAAGAGCCTTGTGATAAAGAGAGCACGTGAGAGTGCTCCCCTTATATTTAATCAAACAAATAATAAATATCTATTAAATCCATTAAAATAAAAAAGCACACCGACCTATAGTCATTAATTGTAAGAAAACAACCCCCCTAGAGAGTAGTTAGAACAAACTCACCCCCTTCTCCCACCTTAAATCTCTTTTCTTCTTTTTTTTGGAATCGGATTGAGAATCCTTTGGAGTAGTTCCATTGCGTTTGGACAAAATAAAATGCATTTACAGACTTTTTTACGTCACTATATTGAATGGAAAGTTTAGCTAAAACCAAATTATAGCCGCCATCCTGATCGACTGGACGGATAAAATTTGTAAACGAACTATGCCTGTGTTTTTAAACTGACTACCCTTTGTGTGTGCTGAATGCACTTTCTTAGCTAATTTATTTTATATTTATAATTATATGTTTTCTTCTAAATACTTTAGAAATAATTTTTCAAAATTCTACTTTTTAGCTTGGGGAAGTTAAATATATTATTATGAGTAAGCCAGTAAAAGCTTTTGAATTTATGTACAAAGATGTTTGTGTGTGTATTGGTATATTAAATGAAACTTTGCCAACTCGAGGCAGTAAATATCTGGAGAAAATGTTCTGTCACTCTCCTATAAAAAAATAAAAAAAGTACTTGTAAAGCTAAAATAATTTTTGAGTGGGATCAGAATTAGCTACTAGTTTTTATCTGAAGTTGGTTTCGAAGAGCTTTTACATAGTTCCAATAACCATTGTGCAAGAAGAGAATCCTGAACCGTAGCTTGAATTTAGTGGTTTTGTGGATTTACTCGGAGCTTAACTCTTTTTTTTAAAAGTTTTTAAATACACTGGTAAATCTGATCCTCCTTGTAAAAGGAAAGAAGGCGAATAAAAACTAATATTTTTATTGGCTAAAGAAGACTTGGCAGTGTAAAGAGGATAAGTTAATTGACGGGAGCTCTAAAGTACTTGATTTATAAATTCAACAGATAAAATAGACTCACTGTACTACTAGAAAATATATGGAAGGGTTCAAGCAGCTTTCTCAATTATTATTAAAAAAAAAAGTTGTTTTGTTAAGTAATATTGTTGTAACAAGGTGTTTTGATTGCCTGTGTTTGGTTTTTGAGCAAGATTACATTTTATTTAAACCGGAGGAATAAACTGTTACCTGCAAGAAGACCGTTAACGAGAAACGAGAAAAGATTATCTCGCAAATGGCTCTGACAATTTTGATTAAAATATGTATTATAAAATGTATTCCATCTAAATACGAATCAACAAACCATGTAAGTCATTTTCCAGGAATAATCTTGCTCCTGAGAAAATAGTAATAAACGCAATTAGTAAGTGGTCGGGTTCGATTCCCAGCCAGGCAAAAGGAAATTATATTTATTGTAAATTTTGATTAAATGTTGAGCTATAAATAAATATTGCAGTGACAACCCGAAACAAATATCTAATGGAAAACACGCAGTCGTAGAAATTACATACATATATTAGAAAGTTTATTACGAGTTGTATCAGACAGATATATTAATTAATTCCCTGCGTAATCAAAATTTTCAATAATTAATTAATTAAATTAGATTAAAGGATTTAATTTTTTGTAACACCGAGTCCGTTATTTATATGTTTAACCCAGGAAGCAGTTAAATTTAATTTCTCATAATCTAATTAAAACATTGCTTCTTTAAATACATAATTTTCGCGATAAAATGATGCAAATAAATCATATTTGTTAACTGCTTGTTAGATCAATAGGATTTAAGTTGAGATCTATATGGTTTATTCCATTTTTCTCCTTAAAACATTTTTTAGATATCAAACTAAATATTAAGAGTTATCGAAACACAGCCTAGGATGTCTGTGTTAATTTTATATGAAATATAAAATATCATCGAACCATTTTTATATTCAGACATAGTCTATACACCAAACATAAATTCCGTTGTTAAATATTATGTTAAAATATATGCTTTGATTGATATTGCTCTTCGTCCCTACTTCTTTTGGATTAATTACTACTTCAAAGGTGCATTTATTCATAATGTCGATATATTATTCATATGAAAGGATAAAGAGTAAAGGCTCGGTATCAATATTCATGTGTGTATACATTATATACAATTAGTGTTAGTGAGAGACACCAAGGGATGTGCCACGCAAGCGTGACACATAGGAACTGTTTCAACACCAGACAAACGTCACAAAGATGTTGGCTCGGCAAAATGCCATGTCCTGCATCCTTTCGTCGCTACCGACTCATCAGGGGCCCGACGATGCCCACCCAACTCTGGACCTATACTGTACTGGATCAAGAAGATCAGATATAGGGCTTACCAGAGACGAGCGTGCTCTCACACCGCCATTCTTTGCCGTCGTTTGTCTGGTGTTGGAACAGTTCCTATGTGTCACGCGTGCGTGGCACATCCCTTGGTGTCTCTCACTAACGCTAATTGTATACCTTATTGCAGTGTGCATAATCACATCAATGGTATTACATTGTTGATATACATACATTATATATATACGCATATATGGACAGGATTGTATATTTTATATCATATACATTTTTTTTCTTAAATACGAATAAAAATGTTAAATAAAACCGTGTAAAGTTATATGTTTTTGTGCATATAGAACAAAAGGGAATGAAAGATTGAAAAGAAAATGATATGTGAAAATGGAATGAAAGATAATTATTTTTGGTAGAAAGTTTGTTGTTGTATAGCTGTAATGAAAACATAGAGGGTGGAGAGAAGTGATTATATGAAGAAAGTTTAGGCACAGTGAAGGCAGAAAGATTTGGTGGGTTGTGAGACAGTGATTCATGTATTTTGAGTGTCAGAGGACCAGCTTGTATCTGAGATCTCCAGCTGGTGTAGTAGAGGGATCCATGTTAAGACTGACAGTAACCCCCTGGACTGACGTCCTCTGATGAATGACTACTTTCGACAGGGGTCATCTCGGCCACAACCTCAAACTTTTTTCTCTATTCCAACCCCTTTTACATGCTGCTTCCTTGTTTTATGGATCTGACAACAAAAAAGTTAAAAGGCAAAAAAGGGGTGAATTAGGAGAAAAACATAGAAGATAAAGAAACTCGATCTGGTAAAGTGAACCAGAGTTGAAAAACTGCAGCGTTTTTCTCCTCATGGGAGTTAATTGGAGGCATGTCGGGAACTTAATATCCCGTCTCAGAGCTATATCATTGTCTTCCACTTGAGGGAGATGTTTTTACTCTGTTTATTTCGTTGAAAAGCTTGTATTTATAAGATATCCTCCCTTTTAGGCAGCCCATGGAAGGACAACTCTTATATCTTAAACTGAGCTTTTCTCCAAACTATATTAAGTCTGGAAATAAAACACAGTAGAAGAAAATCTTCTTTACTGGAGCTCTTCTTTCCGGTGCCGTGCTCTCGGGGTCTGTCAGTATTTCCTAATGTTATAACAAGATGTTACAAGGGATCCCCTAGATTCTCTTCTACACGCACAACATTAACAAAGAACAAATAGGTTCATGTTAGAAAAAGAGGAAAAGCTGTCGATATACCCCTTTACCTTACCGACTCCCTAGACTCTCATACAACCCTACTACTTGGCCACCCTTAAGCCCTTTACTCGAACATACCAAACTCAAAACAATACCACATATCCTTCATTGACATTTACATTTTATTTTTTGTTTCAAAAATGTCCTTATTGAAAGCACAATTACCAGTCTAAAACCAAGTACTAATAAAATGACACAATTGTGGTTGCATTGATAGTGAGACAATTTTAAGCTAGCGTATATATACTGTTTTGAGATTTTTATAGATGTACACGTTAGGTCCCCTGGGTCCAAAAAAGTTGTTTTATAAACAGTCTGTCCTATTGTCTGGAGCCAAAATCACTGGTCCTATATTTCGAATAAATGTAGCAAATATGTTCAGAAAATCACACCATAGGTTATTAAATGTTAGCTCTAAATTTAGGTACTCTTCCCCCAAAAATTCAAAGATTTAATTAAACAGTTTAATAGTTATTTAGGAACGCAGCAGCGTTCCGCCCCGCCAAGTCAAAAAGTTAAAATTTCACAAAAGCTGCCAGTGTTTATATACTGTAGGTGACAAACTAGGGTTTTTGAGGGTCTGCAGCGTGAAATACGTACAAGCTACCTAAATAATTTTTTAATATCTTTGTAGGCCGTGTCCTGTAGATTAAAAAAAAAAATGGTCAAAATCGGCCAAGTAGAAGTAGAGAAAAATA
>KZ654176.1:31356-44715 GCA_001010745.2 Gerris buenoi
GGAAAAAATAGCATATGCTACACGACTGTGAAGTGTTTTTTCTTTACCTTGGCAATATTTCCTGTCTCGCTTCACTCGACAGTAAATGTAATTGCCGCGGTAAAGAAAAAACTCACTTCACAGCCTATTAACATAATATACTATTAATTGGTAGTTTAATTTTTTTATGATTGTTTTCTATGGTAAGAAGAGCAAGAAACCAAGTTTGCGATCTCGAAAGCCCTGGGGACAACTTTTGGTAGGCAAAAAAAACCCCGAAATGTTGGCACTTTTTTTCAGTTTTTTTGAATATAACTCATAAACGGCATCGAAATCAGAAAACTATATTCTTTCCGAAATGAAAGAAGTCAAAATTCCCTATTAAATTCACTAGTCAAACTTAATTTTATGTTATTCTAACCCATTTCTACAGGACTTTGAATTTTGACGAAATTTTGTAAAATGCAATATTTTACTCGATTTCGTTGGCCATGGTAAAACAAAGTTCTGTCCAGGAGAGAAGATTCCGATGGCTCTGTTCGGCACTACAGCCACCACAATTCAAGGAATTGATGAGCTGAGAATCTGTGCCTCTTCGTCAAGATCTATCTCCACTAAGGCCAGGTACAGCTTACCAAGACTGCCACCATCTAAGTAGTGTTGCCTAGATGGTGTTGCCGCTGACTATCACAGCTTTAGAACGTTCCTTGAAGTCCAGTCTGGGTCCTAAGATATTCGGCGCCCCTGGGCTACTACAAATAATGCGGCCCTCTTTGTATGAAAATACACGGAATGGCTCGAGAACGGAATTTATACAAGAATAACAAGAACAAAATCAAAATCAAAAGTAATTTATATATTTATTTGCCTAGATTTTTCTTTTGAAAATTGATTATTAATACATGTATTTAAGCCATTAAATAAGTAACTATCTAATTTAAATAATTTAATTTGCTCTGTCCCAAAGAAGATCGTAAATAATTGTTTGTTCTTTTCAGTGCTGAAAAAGGTCTTTCACCACTGCAATTTGTAGAGGCAAGATGCCCAATGCTGTGGCCACGTTAGGAATTTATAGACTCAATTTTCAAGGCGATTATTGTCCTTTTCTTTTGCGTATTCATTTGTGTCATCACATCCAGACAATTTTATACCTTCAGATTTGTAAAGGTTAAATGATTCTGTATTTCGTTTGGACTAAAGAAGTGTATAATCAAATAATGCTTTNGCTCGCGATAATATTTTTAAATAAAAATATAGACAAAATAATTTTAATGCTTTCTTCAGGTTGAATAAGAATGCCAGGTATTCACTAGAATATTGTCCTGATATCATTATTGAGAACTTAATTCCGGCTGATATAATAGCACATTTCTACGCGAGTTCTTTATGCACCGCATCACTAGTTTACTTTTAAATATCGTACTAGGAAGTTAGGGTTTAACAGGAGGTCGATTGTTTTTAATTTATAGTACAATATTTTGACGGTAGTTTGGCTGAAGTTTCAATAAATGACATGTAAAATGTGGCGTAATATTATAGGAGGTAGATTGGTTTTCACTTGTATTCATTGTAAGATAATCAAAATGGATTAATGTTTCACGATTTCACACCGTAAGATCCATCTACTATATCAATTAGACAAATATATACTGATTTTCTCCACTTCATGGAAGAAAAATAAATAGGAGAGATAATATCTTTCCATAAAATGTTAATGTTTGTTCGTAAAGTGAAGAAAATTAGTATATTTCTATAGTTATTCAACATAGAGGCATTTTTTAGTTTTATAAATATTTTACTGTTGATACGTACCTCAATTTTAGGTACACCACGAGGAGCCGGTGGAATGCCGTTAAGATTAAATGTTCCCAATAAGTTATTATCTTTCGTCATCGCCCTCTCTCCCTCATAAACCTGATAAAATAGACGATCAATTTAATTAATGTTATATTTAATTATAAATTTTTGGTTATATTAGTTTTTGAATTAATTATATTAACCAGAATTGTGACAGCTGCTTGGTTATCTGAATATGTTGTGAAGGATTGTTGTTGTTTGCAAGGAATTCTGGAATTCCTTTCGACAATCTTAGTCATGACTCCACCAGCTGTTTCAATTCCAAGTGATAGAGGAGCGACGTCGACCAGCAAGACGTCCTGAATTGCTGAGCTAGTATCTCCTGTAAGAATAGCTGCTTGAACAGCTGCTCCATAGGCAACAGCCTCGTCTGGATTGATTGACAGGTTTAGTGACTTCCCACAGAAGAATTCCTGAAAAAGATGTTATGGTAAGTATCAAACTTAGTCCAGGAGATACGAGTGCAAAAATGTGTATGACTATCATCAAGCTAGCATTTTGTGTGTTATAAAATCTATTGGTGCTTTTTAAGTGGTTGGATAGCTATTCGTCTAGAGTCTAGGGTATATAGTTTGGTAATAGGCATTTAAAAAAAACGATGGAAAGCGGCCATGTCCCGCTTTTTTTTTTTCTTTTTTTTTTGGTGGACAATGTGGTTTTCATGATCCTGAGTACTAACTTATTCGCAGCAAACCAAAATGAAGTTGATGGTAGTTTGTCACTAATAGGTTACCACTTTGATTTGGAGTAATATTTTAGTAACACATGTCCACCGTAATGTGTGCGACATTGCCGCTCTCCACCGGTTTGTATTTTTTTCAAATGCCTATTAGCAAGCTATGCCAAAAGAGTAACATTTTCACAAAATTCTAGATTGATGTTAGTCACATACTTTTTTCCCGCTACCTCCTGGGCTATAAATTGGTAAAACTGTTTTCTTGGTTTATTGGGAAAGAATGGTAGCTGAAGAAAAGCAAAATTAAAGTTAGTGTAATTTTTTACTTGACAAACTAAATGTAGATTTATACCTGAAGCATTTTCTGAATCTTAGGAATTCTTGTTGATCCTCCTACCAGGACGACATCGTTAATAGTTCCTTTATCCATCTTAGCATCGTTAAGCGCTTTTTCCACTGGTCCAAGAGTCGATCTGAACATATCCATGCACAATTCTTCAAACCTAGCTCTGGTAATTTTCGAATAAAAGTCTACGCCATCATGAAGTGCGTCAATTTCAAGAGAGGCTTCAGTGGACGATGAAAGGGTTCGCTTTGCTCTCTCGCACGCAGTCCTTAGCCTTCTGAGTGCTCTTGTATTTCCTTTCATGTCCTTTTTGTACTTCCTCTGGAATTCGTCACAGAAGAAGTTTACAAGTCTGTTATCAAAGTCTTCTCCTCCCAAGTGTGTATCTCCTGCCGTCGATTTAACTTGGAAAAGAGAACCTTCGTCGATTGTCAGAATGGAAACGTCGAATGTACCACCTCCTAAATCGAAAATGAGAATATTTTTTTCTCCTTTCAGATTCTTGTCTAAACCGTAAGCTAGGGCGGCTGCAGTAGGTTCGTTGATAATCCTCAGCACGTTGAGACCAGCTATAGCTCCCGCGTCTTTTGTAGCTTGCCTTTGAGAATCGTTGAAATAGGCGGGGACTGTGATAACAGCATCCGAAACCTTCCCTCCGAGATATGTTTCCGCAACCTCCTTCATCTTCGTGAGAACCATCGAGCTTACCTAAAACAAGTTACGTACATTAGTTTAAAGTACATTACCGTCTATAAGATTAGAGTTGGCACAATCGAAGGCGGGAAACAACAAACGTTGAGGTAGTTTTGGGGTTATAAAAAGGGAAAATCGGTGTTGCCATGTTATATTTTTTTTTGTGGAACAGGGGTAGAGTAGAGCATTTTTTTTCTGAAGTTGCATTCAACATGAGGGACCAATAAAATCGTTTCCCTCAAAATTTTCCCGCCTTTTGATTGTGCCACGACCAAGAGAGACGCCCCAGATGCAAGTGGGAAGAAAACTTTGTAGACGCCCTCAAAGGAAAAGGCATCTCCTGGAATGAGGCAAAAAGAAAGGCCACAGACAGGAAAATGTGGCATGCTCTCTGCAAACCCCGACACCCTTAGAGGTATAAGGGGACGACTAAGTAAGTAAGTAAAGTTGATTGTGCCAACTCTAATCTTATAGACTGTAAGTTTTCGTTTTTCTTCTAAAATTTAAGAAGAAAATTTAATTTTGTAAAATTGACGACCAGCACTTAAAATTGAACCTACCTCTTCAGGAGCGAAGGTTTTTGTTTCTCCCTTGTATTCTACTTCGATCTTTGGTTTGCCACAGTCGTTGACAACTCTAAATGGCCAAAGCTTCATGTCAGCTTGAATTTTAGGATCTTCAAACTTGCGTCCAATCAACCTCTTGGCATCGAACACAGTGTTCTTTGGATTCATGGCAACCTAAAATAGAACAAACAAAGAAACATTTTAAAACATTAGTGCATTAAGATTTGTATACATTTTAGTTTATTTTAAGGAAGAATAATAATAATAAACTTATACATAGAAATAAAAAATATATATAATATTGTTGATAGATCGACGACAACATACATATACATTTGGCTCTTTGGCAATTTTAATTTATATTAATTGAAATAACAATTTTTATATGAAACAAAGGTCACATTAACAAGAATGTGAATCTTAAATGAAATCCTTTACACTTGCCATTTTGGGTTCCGTTGGTAAAACCATATAAAAGAAACCCTTAAGACGGAGATACATGACTGCAGCTTGAACAAAAACATGCCAGCTACTTGCACGTGGATATGTTAAATGGCATGTCTGTAGCTGGCAAGCAAGCAGATAAAAACTAATAAAAATCCTTGGCATGCCAGTTACTGGCAAATACCCTCTCTTGGCATGCAAGCTACTTCCCCAATTTGACAGCATGTGTTTCTCCGCCTTTAAAGTTTCCTTTTTGCGTCTGGGACAGTGTAGCGTGTACAATAACTTTTGAATCAAAAGATGTTGTAACATAGTAACATTGAGATGTAAACATGAAACGTTGCGTTATTAATGATCTTTTTGACCCGCACTCAAAACAAATATAGCCAAGTCAAAATTATAAGCCGTTAAAATCCAAAATTGTTCGGTTGCTGTTGTTATAGTTAATAAATGACTAAAGATAAACTTAGTTTGATCAGAAATCCAAAAAGGCGAATAATTCATGTTATGCCAAGAAAAAATCAATGCTGAGTTTTAACAAATTTAAAGAATCAAAGAGTAGATTACAAAAATGTATAACACTTGTAGAAATTGGCATGCCATTTTCTTAAAAAACATCACTATTTTTGCTTGTCCCCCTCTCCATCATAAATACGCAACATTTTAAAACATTAGTGCATTAAGATTTGTATACATTTTAGTTTATTTTAAGGAAGAATAATAATAATAAACTTATACATAGAAATAAAAAATATATATAATATTGTTGATAGATCGACGACAACATACATATACATTTGGCTCTTTGGCAATTTTAATTTATATTAATTGAAATAACAATTTTTATATGAAACAAAGGTCACATTAACAAGAATGTGAATCTTAAATGAAATCCTTTACACTTGCCATTTTGGGTTCCGTTGGTAAAACCATATAAAAGAAACCCTTAAGACGGAGATACATGACTGTAGCTTGAACAAAAACATGCCAGCTACTTGCACGTGGATATGTTAAATGGCATGTCTGTAGCTGGCAAGCAAGCAGATAAAAACTAATAAAAATCCTTGGCATGCCAGTTACTGGCAAATACCCTCTTGGCATGCAAGCTACTTCCCCAATTTGACAGCATGTGTTTCTCCGCCTTTAAAGTTTCCTTTTTGCGTCTGGGACAGTGTAGCGTGTACAATAACTTTTGAATCAAAAGATGTTGTAACATAGTAACATTGAGATGTAAACATGAAACGTTGCGTTATTAAAGATCTTTTTGACCCGCACTCAAAACAAATATAGCCAAGTCAAAATTATAAGCCGTTAAAATCCAAAATTGTTCGGTTGCTGTTGTTATAGTTAATAAATGACTAAAGATAAACTTAGTTTGATCAGAAATCCAAAAAGGCGAATAATTCATCAGCCGTTCAAATCCAAAATTGTTTGGTTGCTGTTGTTATAGTTAATAAATGACTAAAGATAAACTTAGTTTGATCAGAAATCCAAAAAGGCGAATAATTCATGTTATGCCAAGAAAAAATCAATGCTGAGTTTTAACAAATTTAAAGAATCAAAGAGTAGATTACAAAAATGTATAACACTTGTAGAAATTGGCATGCCATTTTCTTAAAAAACATCACTATTTTTGCTTGTCCCCCTCTCCATCATAAATACGCACATACGTATTAATCGGCAGTTCCTCTGCCAATTAATATTTTACTGTTCACAAACCAATGAAACCCTTTTTACGCGGACATCAACACACAATAAATTTACACTATTAGAATGTGAACAGCTTGTTCTATTTTAAATAAATCCAAATCCAAATCCCTAATTAAAATATCTCGTGGAATTATTCATTTTCGTTATTTAGCTTTTAATTGATGCAAATAATCGAATTTTAGTTGATGTTCATAATAAGTAATTAGAAGAAGAATGTAGAGAAGTTTGTTTGACAGCTAAACATATGCTAATTCAAGGACAGCTGTCAGATGAGTTCTATCAGCTGACAATCAAATGTAAGTTTAATGAGTTTATTTACACTTACCGATTATATATTACTTATAAATATTCAAATCTTTAATATTATGTAACGTGGTTATTTTTTTATTCTCTCTATTATTTGTTTTAGGCTCATGCTAGGAATCAGTGTTCTCCTATTATAATTTAGGCCAAGCAATAAAATAAAATACCTTAATAGTTTCGTAAACTTTCAAAACTTTTAAATTTGGTTAAGAATTAATTATTTTTAAAGATAAACCTATGAAAAATTAAATATTACACAAGTGATTAGAAAATAGTGTGTAGTTTAAAATATCAATTTTGTTTTCATGTTAAATCCAATAACCAACATTGTTATGAAAGTTGGTTTTTTATTAAATTCTTTTTATGGTTTCGTTGGTAAAACGAAAAAAAGAAACCCTTATAAGTTTCGTTCCTGTGTCTGTCTGTCACTCTGTGTGGTTCCAATAACTTTTGAACCAAAAAAGATAAAAAAAAATTAAGTTTGCAGTGTTAAAGATCGTTTTGACGCGCACACAGGAAAAATATAGCAAACTCAAAATTATCAGCTTTTCAAATTTAAAATTGAATGGGGGTATTAAATGAAGTATTGAAGAGTAGATTACAAAAATATATATTATAACCCTTTTGTGGGCGGTGTTTAATTTTTCATGCCATTTTAAAAAAAAAAAAAACATCAACACTTTTTCTCCTCCCCCCCTCCCTAAATCGATATTTCTGCTGTTACTAAAAATAAAAAAAAAAATCCATTTATGTCTGCTAGGCCAAAGGAAAAAATAAGAAGAGAAATTTGATATGATTAACTAGGAATCCGATAAGGAGGATAATTTATGTCAAGAGACATTTTTACTTTCTCATATAAAGAGAAAGTATCCGATGATTTTAATTAAAAAATTCTAAAATGTAGTCAATTTAAATACAAATCGAATGTTATAAGCCGTTTTCCCGGGAAAAATCTAGTTCCTGAGAAAATAGCTTAAAACGCGGATGGAGAGAGCCCGGGTTCGATTCCCCGCCTGGGAGAAGTTATTTTTATGACATTTTTGATGAAATTTCTAATAGTAATTAAATGTACATATATGAGAAAGTTTGAGTTGTCTCGGACCGATTTTTTTTTTTTTTTTTAATTTTAATTAGAGTATTAAATAAAAGGTATTAAAGAGTAGATTACAAATATAAATAACACTTATGTAAGTTGTTTAATTTTCCTTGCCATTTGCAAGCCCCCTCCCCTTATTCTAATTAATTTCATGTTCATAATACCAAAGAAACCCTTTTTATGTGAGGCTTCATGCACTACCATTTTACTGGCACATAGCTAAAACAAATTCCGCCAAAATAGACAGAATAGATAACGTCAAATATCACAAATCTCTTACCTACATAAAAGGACTAACAGAAAATATTCAAAAGACATTTAAAACATTCGATTGCAATGACATCAAGTTTGGTTTAAAACCCATAAATAAGTTAAAACAGATATATCATAGCAATTTGAAAGATAAAACTGATAAATTAAAAAAAACAGATGTAATATATAAAATTAAGTGCAAAGACTGTGATAGTGTCTACATTGGTGAAACCACACAAAACCTGGAAACCAGACTAAAACAACATTGTTACGATATTCAAGCGAAAAACGGTAAAACGGCTATTGCTATTCACTCTGCTAAAGAAAACCACCAAATAGACAAAGATAGTATCGAAATTCTGGACACAGAAAGAAATGTTGCAAAACGAAAATTTCTTGAGTCAACGTTTATCTCCTTATGTGATAATTCCATTAATTTTAAAACTGACTCAAAGGACATAAACAAATATTACTCCGCAATCCTAATAAAAAAATAATAATATACTTCTAATATACAGCTAAAAAGTTCAATTCAAATTTTTCCGCCTTTTTAAATATACATAATTTATAAAGTCCAACTATAATAATACCATTTACCTAAAACTAGTTGTTAATTAAATACAGAAATATAAATAATTAATAAAAAAAAAAAAAAAAAAATTTTTAAATTCAAATAAAATTAGTATAATAAAAATTTTTGATACGATTAAAGTAGAATAGGTTACATCAGGTTACCGTTACCACATTTTTACCATGTTATTTTGTAATTTTGTTACATTTTTTATTTGTTATAGTTATTGTTAAAATAATTGTTATAAGACAGGTTAATGTAGTTATGAGTTGTTGAGAAATAGTGACGAACCTAACAAAATGTTAGGTAATAGTTTTTCAATTCATAAATTATGGAAAAAAGTTTTTTATACATTTTCAATCTAAGGTAAGATCTCTTATAGTTGATTAGTTTTTGTAAAATAAAATTTCATTTAAAATGTTTAAAATATCATGCTTTTAAATTATTAATTGTCTCTAATAGAACATGTAAAATTTACAGTATTATTTCGATGTTTTTAGGCCTGAAGATGACCGTAATGGTCGAAATATAGCCGTATGTGATATGTAGTTTATTTCAATTATTATCGACCCTAAACGACCGATACCACAAGAACTACCATTTTATTTTATAATGATTAGAAGAGGCTTAATAATATTTTATTGACTTTTACATTTTAACTATCCAGATAAAAAAATAAAAAATAAATAAATAAAATGAAGATACGGTTAAAAATAAAATGGACTGAAACTGGTTTAAAGAAGTCTAAAATGTTTGCCAAGAGAAATGATTCGATTTCTATTTCTGTCTCAGCCAGTTTGATGCTGCATTTAACCGCAGCTTCGACTAAAAATCTCTGTTTACATCGGGAGCAAATATCCAGAATCGTTTGACTTCCAAGACAGCATCTGCATGTTGTTAGATCGTTCATCATTGCCCTCACCATTCAACATACTATAATGACAAAATACATCAAGCTTTGGCCTCAATCAATGTCTTAAACTTAAGCATATATCCATCAATTTATAGCTGTTTAATTTTATCTCTCAAAATCTCCTCATAATTTTTCATCGAAGAATTTCAGTTCTGAAAGATGTGTTTAAAGATTTTTAGATTGCCAAGGTGAACATAATCAAAGGAAGTAGGAAGTATGGCATTACATTTTGGTGCTGCATCTTATTTGTTAATATTTGGATGATTGTAAAATATCATCCCGATGTACAAATTGTATAATTGTGCACAACTAAATATTATTGTAAATTTAGTTTTAGATACACTGCCCTTTTGTTCCACGGATTGTTATTATTGTTTATAATTCTAACTGAAAATCAGATCAAATTGCTAGTTTCTTCTAAGGCCCAGCAGACTGCACATATTGCAAATTTTTGCTTTCGAGTTTACCGAAGGTAACGCTATGTGATCTTTCTGAAGAAAGAAACATTTTAAGGTCCCCGATTTCAAAAATTCCAAGACAGAAATCCGTTTCAGATATAAGGGATCATTTTTGGTTCCGTGTCTGTCTGTCTGTCGTTCAAATTTTGCGAAACACCATATTTTAAAAACTAAACGTCCAATTTTAATAAAATTTGGGTGGTAGGTCATAATTAGTCCATTTTTGGTCCCATATAAGTTTCAACCTTCTGCACCAATTTGTTTCTCTTCCACATGCGCACAAACATACAATTATTTACACCTATAGCTTTAAAAGTACTTATCAGATTTGAATGAAATTTTTATAGTTTTTATGTTTGTTGAAAGTAACCCGCAGATGTCCTAAGATTAATTTGAACCGTCAGCGCTCTTTAACTTTTGCAAAATTGATTCTTTAATTCGTGTAACAAATCAAAACAATTTTGACACATTAAAAAAAAAAAAAACAGGGGGAAATAATTAAACCAATTAGGCAATAATGGCTTGCAAAAGCATAAAATCAATAAAGTACGTAGGTAGAATGCGAGGAAGCTATGTGCCACACAAATTCGCAGTCTATTTTATAATATAATTTTTAGGATAATGCGTGTACACGCAAAATTTAGATTTTTTTTTTTTTTTTTTTTTTTTTTTTTTTTACCAATTGCGTGAAAAATTAAACCATTTCCACGTGTGATTATATTATAATCAGATATAATATAATCTTTATTAGATACCTTTCATTTGATATCCCACTCAAAATTTAAAAAAACGCATGCCATGAATTATCCACCATTTTGAATTTGAACGGTTGAAAATTTGGAGTTAGTATTTTTTAGGGCGCGACAAAAAGATCTTTAACACTTCAATGCATCATGTTTTTATCTCTTTTACTTCAAACGTTATTGGAACCGTACAGAGTGACAGACACAGGAACTAAACGCATTCTTTTTAATTGGTTTTACTATCGAAACACTAATAAAGATAAAACTAATGGTATTTGTTTTGTTATTCAGTTGTATTTTTAAACTAAGGTAGGATTATAGCAGTTTGTTTATTGCTGCAATATAACTTTATATGAAAGTAGACTGTCAATTAGTGTGGCACATAGCTTCCTCACATAGTACTTCGTATACTTTAATTATTTAATTATTTTTAACCTATTTTTATCAAATTGATTTGATAAAAGAGGGCCTGGGGCCACAAAACACTATATATACCATGGGTCAATTCTCAATAGTTTCGCCACAATAAATTGTTTTGTTATTTTCCAAGGTACGTCCATTTTACTTTAAAAATCTATTGCTGCACCTAAAATATTGAGGATAGAGCTGAAATAAAGGTACCGTTGGAAAGAGGAGAAAATTTAAGTTTAGAAAATGTATATTTCAAAGGCCTTAAAGGAGCAAAACATATCCATAAATTTAATTTTATTGTTAATTTTATCAAAAAAATTAAAATTTATTTTTGTTTAAGCCTGTATTTTTGCCAAAACGGCATGAGCTACAGTTTGCCAAATTTCAGTAAAACTTCTCCATTTATTCCCCTTCAATTTAAGTACCATAACACTATTAGTTGATACGCAATTTTTTTGAGCTATGATTGAGTTTTTGTACAAAAACGACCGTAAAAACGCGTACAGACCACCTTACGTGTTACCTAGAGGAGATGTCTTAATTTTTATAATTACCCTAATAAGTGAGATGAATGAGCGGATTTTTTTCACATTAAAAGACGACTGTCCAGTCCATAGGTCAATCCTAATTGACCATATGGACTATGTAAAAGTTAACTCTTATGATAAATATTTGACCAATGTAAGTTTTTTTTTAGTTTTTTTTTTTCTCAAACTTAATCATGTTAAATGCAATTCTACATTAAAGAATTTGTCCAACAAGTTTTTCTATGCAAAACTTATTTCTACAATAGCATAATTATTTTTAGTGTAGTATTATTACTGTTTCCACAGAGTGTGTTGTGTTTTTTTTTAACATTGTTAACCCCCTTATTTTTATTCTTTAGTGAATAATTGCATTTAGCATGATTAAGTTAGAAAAAAAAAATAGTACTTCCCATTTTTATAATGATAAATTATATTCCGGTCAAATATCATAAGAGTTAAAATTTCCTTTTACATAGTCAATAGGACTATTGTCAATTAGGATGGACCTATGGTCATTATGGTCTGCAGTCCTCTTTAATTTAAAGTGAAAAAAAAAAAGAAAAAAAAAAAATCCGCTCATTCATCTCACTTATTAGGGTAATTATAAAAATTAAGACATCTCCTCTAGGTAACGCGTAAGGTGGTCTGTACGCGTTTTTACGGTCGTTTTTGTACAAAAACTCAATCATAGCTCAAAAAAATTGCGTATAAACTAATAGTGTTATGGTACTTACATTGAAGGGGAATAAATGGAGAAGTTTTACTGAAATTGTAGCGATTTGGCAAAAATACAGGCTTAAACAAAAATAAATTTTAATTTTTTTGATAAAATTAACAATAAAATTAAATTTATGGATATGTTTTGCTCCTTTAAGGCCTTTGAAATATACATTTTCTAAACTGAAATTTTCTCCTCTTTCCAACGGTACCTTTATTTCAGCTCTATCCTCAATATTTTAGGTGCAGCAATCGATTTTTTAAAGTAAAATGGACGTACCTTGGAAAATAACAAAACAAATTATTGCGGCGAAACTATTGAGAATTGACCCATGGTATATATAGTGTTTTTTGATGCAAATGTTGGGTAGAATCTGCCCTCTTCGTTTGTTACATCTTCGACCAAACACCCTGTATAATGAAAATATAGGGTGTCGATAGGGTATCAAGGGAGGGCTGAGACCTGAGACGATATAGTTTGACAAGACTTAGACAGGAAGAATACTGATAGAATGAATCGTTTTATCCGGTTTCATACTATAACAACTTACTCCTTCTCTTAACCTTTATTCAACATTAATATTAATTATCTAAAAACTTCAGTACTTTTTTATATTTATTACATAATGTAAATACATACCACTACCACTACAACTGCACATACACAGAATTATTATAATAAATTTTTAAGCATTTTTATAAATTGAACTTAAAAAAGTCTCACAAGTGCTTTAGGAACACTTAAAAGAAACGGTTCAGTATTCCAGGGAGGGGCAAGCTCCCCCCTTGCCCCATAGGGGCGCCCATGCCTTTATATATTTTGAATCATGAGCGTTAGCTTTGATGCAGTTGCAGGGACACTGTACTGTAGCACACCCTGTTTTTCCTCTGACTTGCGCTATTAACTTTGACATTTTTTAAAGCCGTAGGTAAAATATGAAAAGTATTAAGTGTGAGTAAGTAGGAGTAACTGAAATTAATTTATAATGATTTCGTGCTCTTCCCGAGGGAAGAGCGCACATATAAAAATTGGAGTTAAGACCCATTTGATGTCCCCCTCCACGGAAATCTTTAGTAAAAGGCGAAAGATTTATTCG
>KZ654176.1:45116-55864 GCA_001010745.2 Gerris buenoi
CCCCCCCCATATTGGCGCCAATGATTCCTTCCGTTACCTTTGGTAAGCCCGGAAGCATAATATAAATAAATAAAACGTCTGACAATTAATTGGAAAACATAGCTTCCTCAAGTCCTATTTCGTTTAACTTTAAAGATTTTGATATGCAATATTGGTTGTAAAAACAATCTACTTTTTCCCCCGTTTTTAAAATCTGTCAATTTTTTTTTATTTTACTACGTTTTTATTAGCTCGCTTTCTTGTTTGTTTGTCCAGTACAAATCTTTCAATCGATTTTTAACTCCCTGAGTAGCTAGACATTTGAAAATTTTAGAATAGCTCAGAACACGGTGACAATGCAATATTTTAATACTTTTATACATCTTTCAGTTAGTTCAGAAAAAATCCGCAAGTTATTTTATTTGTTTTGACATATCCCATACTTACAATCTTCATATTGACAGGTTTCAAATTTATGATTTACGACAGAAAATTTAAAAACTTAGCAATTATTTCACATGAATTGAAGAATCCAGTAAGAAAAATTTAAAGAGCACAGACTGCTTAAATTAATCTGGTGCTATATACGTGTTACTTTCAATAAGCTATAAAAGATTCATAAAAATCAGATAAGTACTTTTGAAGCTATAGGTGTAAATAAACTTTTGATAGCTTCGTTAAGATCGGAAGCAAAATGCATCTAATTAATCTAATATTTACCTTAGTACAATAATTTGAAAAAAAATACGATAAAGTTTCATTACATAGAATGATTCACAAAAAAAGAACTTGAAAAATAAATTTTTTCTCATTTTTTTTTTTCGACTTTAGTTATTTTTATTCTACAGTGTTAGTGTAGAAATAATCATGTACTTCATTTTTATTAATGTCGCCATATGGTATTTTTATAGTCTCATTTGAATGCATTACTTATAATTATTCCCTTGACACATAATTCAAGTAGAACGAATGCTAAATGATGCATTTAGAATTGCATTTGTCCCCAAGTAGGTTTACGACGTAAGTAAAAATATGTTTTATGCACAATTTACAGCGATTATTTACAATTTTTAAACATTATCTGATGGACAATTTTGTTTATGCAATCACTAATGTTTGAACTGATCCTTCGTTCTGTAAGCATTTATTTGAAGTATACTTATAATTATATTTCAAATCGAGGTTGACTTCATAGAGTTTTGAACTTTAATTTGAATAAGATTATACTTAATATTATGCTTTCCTTTCCGAGCTTACCAAAGGTAAGTATATCTGGACTTCAAAAATTCCGAAACAGAAATCCGTTTTAGATATTAGGGAACATATCTGGTTCCGTGTCTGCCTGTCAGTCTGTCAATCAGTTTTAGCAAATCAACATATCTTAAATAGACTGCCAATTGGTGTGGCACATAGCTTCCTTGCATCCTATCATGTACTTAATTTTCTTTATGCTTTTACAAGCCACTGTAGTATAATTTGTTTTATCTACGATTGATACGTAATATAAACATTACATCTCTGTTTAGATTTGTAGAAAGTGATTCTTTACACACCTGTATTAATTGCGCATGCGTGTCTCATTGTTTTGGACAATTCCTTTTTTTTCCCACTCTAGTGACGTAAAGAAGAAGAATTATCAACTTTACACACGATTAGCGAGTTTGTTTACATTTAACATAACTAATTTGATGTTTATTTAATAAAAGTAACTGTTTGTATCGAGTTTTTTTTGTGAAAATCAATGAGTGATTTAAGTGATTATGAAGAATATGAGGAGAATAATACGCCTTCCGAAATAATTAATTCGGCACAAAATGCAACTAACGAATTGATGTCATCTTTATCAAAAGAGAAATACTGAAATACGAGCTTACATACAGGAAGTTTATTCTTTTTTTCTACATTTATTATTAAAATCTAACAATCGTAGGTAAAGTACGGTACGCAACTCGTGCGAAAACGGCATTTTGCATTAATCGTGTGGTTTTTACGACCCTCGTTATCGCTCGGGTGTAAACTCCACACTCGCATGCAAAATGCTACTTTCCACACTCGACGCGTAATGTACTATAATTGGTTCCCCAATTAATGTGTTAAAATTTTGATTTTTTACATGAGTTAAAATATCAATTTAGCAAAAGTTAAACAGCGCACAAGATTCACAGAATTAATCTGGTGCTATCTGAGGGTTACTTTTGATAAACTATGAAAGTTTCTTACAAATCAGGTGAGTACTTTTGATGCTATAGGTGTAAACATAGGTTGTTGTAGGTATACATAGGTTTGTGCGTAGAAGAGAAACAATTGATCGCAAAAGGTTGAATCTTATATGGGACCAAAAATGAGCTAATTATGACCTACCATACAAATTTCCTTTAAATCGGACGAGTAGTTTTTAAGATAAGTTGGTTCACAAAAATTTACCGACAGACCAACAGACAGACACGGAAGCAAAAATGTTCACTGATTTCTGAAACGAATTTCTGTCTTGGAATTGGTTAAATTGGAGACGAAAAATATTTTCGTTCTTTATAGCGAACACATAGCGTGCGTTACCTTCGGTAAAATTGGAAGCAACATTTGAAAAGGTTGTTGATGTATACGATGTACAGGTGTCCCAGCTAATATGGAACAGCGAAATATCTCCGGAACCATGATAGATAGAAAGATGCAGTTTTCAGGGTTCGATAAAGGCTAAAAAGGCGCTTCTAGAACATATGCTGAACATTTTCTGTGTGCAGCGAAAGCGTGTGCAGCAAACAAAATAAACAAAAAGTGAATAGGAAGCCATATTTTTAAGACTGGATTTGAATTTTTTGGCTAAAAATAAGACTTTTTTACTCTTGGAAATTTTTCGCTCCGATCGTCAGTTTGCCGTCTAGAGAGCCCTAAACTTGATAAAATTTAAACTTTAAGTCCATTTTACAGCTAAACTAATGGATTTAGGAAAAAAAATCAAGAGATAAAAAATGATTATTTTTAGTCATAAAATCTAAAACCAATAAAAAATTCATACCTAATGCGTAACTATTTTTTTTTTGCCTAAAAAAGGTGTTCAGCAGGGCTAAAAATGTGAAAAAAATATCAATAATGCATCTTTTTAAGAATGGATTTGCATTCTATGGCTAAAAATAATCATTTTTGTCTCTTGATTTTATTTCCTAAATCCATTAGTTTAGCTGTAAAATGGACTTAAAGTTTCAATTTCAACACATTCAGGACTCTCCAGACGGCAAAGTAATGATCGGAGCGAAAAATTTTCAAGAGGAAAAAAGTCTTATTTTTAGCCATAGAATTTAAATCAAGTCTTAAACATATGGCTTCCTATTTACGTTTTGTTTATTTTGTTTGCTGCACACGATTTCGCTGCAACAGAAAATGTTCAGTATATGTTCTAGAAGCGCCTTTTTAGCCTTTATCGAACCCTGAAAACCGCATCTTTCTATTATATCTCATAGTTCCGGAGGTATTTCGCTGTTCCATATTAGCTGGGACACCCTGTACATATAGGACACTCGGAAGCTATGTGCTACATATTTTGTTACTAATATTTGTTGAAATTAATTATTATTATTAGTAGTAGTAGTTGTAGTATCTTAATAAAATTATAATTATATTATCTAAGAAACGTTTTTTTGATGGATGGTAAGGTGTAATAAGTTGTAACTAAGCCTTTATTTCATTTGTTGAGACGTTTCGACTCTTAGAAGAGTCATCCTCAGTCAATTTATTCTATAACAAATTGTCAATACAACATTTTTTAGAAAACTGCNGAATAAATTGACTGAGGATGACTCTTCTAAGAGTCGAAACGTCTCAACAAATGAAATAAAGGCTTAGTTACAACTTATTACACCTTACCATCCATCAAAAAAACGTTTCTTATATAAGAAAATAGGGTGTACACTTAAATTAATATTAATTTAACTCATTGAAATTATATTATCATAAAATATCGTTAAAGATTCAAGAGTCATAATATTTGCATACGTATTAATAAAGTGTCTATCATTTTTTTATCCACGCTTGTTAAAAGACTTGTAACTAAAAGGAGGCCCAAGGTGTAATACAAACTTATAGGACATATGCTAGAGGTATGCTACCATACATGGTTAGGTACGGTTGGCTACACTGCAGCCTTGACCGTAATGCCTTTAGACGGAGATACAAAATCTTTCAGTGCACCACTAGCCACTAAAAACAACCATCACTAAATCAGGGTTGCTTTTTTTTGTTGTAAAGTACAAATCTAAATTAAGATTTACTTTTTTCAATCTTATAGACATTATTGTAGTAAAGAAAACAACTCTACTGATAATATAATTAGTGTTTTTTATAGTGGGTTAAGATTTAAGCAGGCGACTCGACTGTTTGAATACAAATTAGTCAGTTAGTTACTAATGAGTGCGGCATTCCACGACGAATCATTACCATGATTGACAAGGGTTGACACAAAACTAACTATATATAGGTATGATCTCACGAACAACACAATATATATTCAAGATCTCGGATACTGAGAGTATCTTCTGCCTAACTCGTCAAATAAGTATTTTTTTTTTTATTTTTACAGGTTTTTTACGAAAAAAAACAAACAAACTATATTATACCTTTACCGGTACTTCTTTAGATTGTTACTCCCTTATAAAAAAATAGAGAGGAGTAACAATCTAAAGAAGGTATAGGAATTGTTCATCTTTAGATTGTTACTCCCCTTATTAAACAGAAGTGTGATATTCCTTTGTTCAAAAGTACATTAAACTAAACATCCCCTTTTCTTTATACTTATTTAGTCAAAGTCATTTGTATTCTAAAACAGCATAGGGGAGTAACAATCTAAAGAAGTACCCCTTTACCAATTTAAATTCTCCACCGTCATTACAAACAAAGTAATTAAATCTTCCCTTTATTGGAGTTTTACATTTTAAATATTACAGTAGAATCCCAATATAGTATCTTCAAGGGGTCGAAGAAAAAATACGATATATCGAGTAGTTCACTAAATCGGGATTATGAAATATTGATGGTAAAAAAATAAAAATTAATGTAATAATTAAGAATTGTATTTATTTTGCACTTAAAAATACACTGTGTATGATCATAAAAAAAAAAATTAAATATGTACTAGGATTAAAAAAAAATTATAATTTGTTTTTTTGAATTAAACCATTTGTTCGGGTGTTATCCATAGAATTTTATCCGAGTAGAACAGAAGGAGGTAAACAATCAAATCTTGGAAAAGGGTCCTCTCCTTTAATTTCATATACGTTTAACCGCGATTTTTCTCAAGAATTATAAGAGTCATTCCTTCATCTAGAATCTAGGCTGTCCAGGAATTACATTTGGTTTGGACACAATCACACTCTCCCCCCTGAGTCTTTGTTTAATGCCGATCAAACGAGAGTTCTAATTTTTTCCCCGAAGAATGTTCCCTCCAATACGTTCCTTTGCAATTCAGAATTAATAAAAAAAAAAACACTTAATTAATACTTCCTCTAATTGTAGTGAAGTGTGAACTGTTGTTATTTTTTTCTGAGTAGAGTAAAACAACAGATATAACCAGTAAATGAGCAAATTCTTAAAAATTTCCCCCTCCATTCATACGTTTTATCGGGATTATTCTCCGAATTTTACGAGTTATAAGACGTTTATGTTCACCTCGAAAGGGAAAAAAATACGTTATACTGAGGGGACCGAAATACATTGGTTTTATACCAATTATCGGGATTTTTTCAAGGGACTGGCAATAATATACGATTTATCGGGATATATGATATAACGGGATATGAAATATATATTTATTATAAGAGGATAATACTTCGTATATCTATCTAATCAGCTCTAGGTTTTGGATATATTATAAATAATCTTGTAATCCAGGAGTCCTATCTTTTGAAGCCTTTTAAGAATATGTTGTGGGCTTTGTTCGTCTGCGGGCATGCTTAGAATTATTGACATTTAATAAAAACTCACCTGTGGAGAGCGGCCTTGTACCGCCAAGTATGGTGGACAAGTTGATGTTAGTTTGCCTCATGATAGGTAACCATGATTTTCGGTCTTCTTACTAATTTTGTACTCAGGACCGTGAAAATAATTTTGTCCACCATAATTGGCGGGAAATGGCTGCTCTATACAGATTTGTATTTTTCAAAATGTCTATTTGAATTGAAAAATAGAATGTCTATTGCCAAGCTAAACTTTGCCTACCATCTATACTTAAGTAAGAGGCACCAAAAGATTATCTTAAAGAAGTAATATTTGACTAACTAACCTGTTAAGTGACAAACTACTATCAACTTGATTATTGGTTTATTAAGTTCGTAATCAGGAATATGAAAATCACATTGTGCAACAAAATGAGCTGGACAAGGCCGCTCTCCACTGGTTTATTTTTTTCAAATGCCTAAATATGTCCCGCAGACGAACTTAGCCGACCATATATCCTTAAAATGCACTAAAAGATGATCTTATATACAAAATTCTAGCCTAATGTTAGTCAGACACTTTTATTCTGGGCTATTTCTCCTTTGTCGAACTTTTTTTTTTTTTTTTTCTTTTCTTTGGGGTTTTAGTCCCGTTCGACTGCTCAGGCCATTACAGGACAGGGGTTATCCGACCACTTTACTCATCAACTCGATGAGATCATTAGTTATTGTCATATAATCATTACCATATCATTGTCGAACTGTTAGACAAAATGAAAATCAAATCTCCTAGTAGCACATCGTTGGGAATTTATTGAGCTAATATTTAATATTTTTGAATGAAGAGGCAGTTAGAAAATTCTAAAAATGTTCTACTAACTTCCTGATGTAAAAATAGGATGTTGACTCAATCTATGTTTCGCTTGTTAGTTCATAGTTTTGATGAGTTATACCAATAACTTTACTCTTTGTGACTGTGGTAACCAAATTCACGTTATTCTGGTAGTTGTGAGCAATGCTTTATTTGTAATTTACTATTCTTTAATTGTATATCTTATTCTCAGGAATTTTAATCGATTCCCAAGTTCTTCTAAATATAAATTTCAGTGTGCTTCCATCAGAGGTCTTTTCCAATAGGCATAGTAGGCACTGTGACTAAGACCTAAAAACCTACAGGGGCTTACAAAAGTCATAAAATACAATTTGAAATACAGGCATTTATCTCCAGTAGGGACGAAAAGTAACTCTTCGGGGCTAGTTTATAGGTAATAATGTTGGTATTTTCATCCCTGTTCTCAAAAACGGGGAAATAATGTAAAACGAGATTATAATCCACGTTCGCCAACCTAATTATTTTGTAAATACTATAGAATGATTGGCAAATATAGAGAATTGGTTGAAATCAGGTTGGCAACACTGCTTTTAAACTCTCAGCTGTATTACCAGTCATTCTACGATGCTTTGTTTACTTTTGTTTAGCTTTTGTTAAACTTTATATTTTTTATTACTTTAAAAGTGATTATTAATTGGTTTAAAACATTTAAATAATTTATATTATTTTATTTCTGTATTAAATTCGTTTAATAAAGAAATACAAATGTTTTCTTTTTTTAAGAATATTATATATGCATAAATAACTATTATACTTTGAAAAAAATAAATAAATAAATAAAATGTATTGCATCCTAGCTTACAGAAGCTATGTGATCATTCTGATATTTGTTCTCTATTTTAAAAATTTTGAGATAAAAATCCGTTTCAGACATCAGGGAACATTTTTGGTTCCGTGTCTGTCAGTCACTCAGTCACTGAATCTGCCAATTAGTGTGGCACATATTCCTCATGTCCTACTTCGTATAATTTAATAAGAAGAGAAAGTTCCTCTCAGAAAATACATATGCTTATTATTATCTATTATTTCCAAATTAGCGATGCTCAACTTTTTTTTTGAAATCCTTAATTAAAATGACAATTTCAATTCCTAATTTTCAATCTTTTGTTACATTATTATGAATTATCTAACTTCATGGATACTATTCACGATTTGTTTATTAGATTAATAAAAGGGTTAATATCGTAGTTACAATGAGATAAAGAAAAACCATTGTTAAGAATTAATAAGGAATTGACGCCAACAGTTGGGGAATAGCAGAAGTAGACTATGCTTGCGGCTATTCTTAATTATATGCAGGAGGTATTAATACAACATACAGTGGGGGTTCGCTAATTATAAAATACTAGAAGTCTATATAACTAGGGCACTGAAAGCTATAAAATATATTATATTTACATTATTTTCATGAATGAACAAGGCATTCACACTTCAAATTTATAATACCGTCGACCAGTGGCGTAGCGAGGGGGGGGGCAAGGGGGGCATCATGCCCCGGGCGCTGCTCACAGAGGGGCGCCAAATGGTCCACAAATTAAATTAATTATTATATTTTGTTTAACTAATTATGCAAATACTATTTTGAATTTATATAATATTTGAACACAATTTAAAGATTACATCATAATTATAATATTAGAATTAGAATCCTCATATCTATTGTTAAGATTATAAGGATTTTAAAGGGAGTTTTTATGTTTTGTTTAACTAATCATTCATATATATTATAATAATTGACTATTTAAATATGAATAAAGTTAGAATCCTCATATCTATTGTTAAAATTATACATATGTATTTACTTTTAGCGAATTTTCGAAGAAAATTAAGCTATTGCAATGACTTAAAAATTTTTGTAATTCAATTTTTTTTCATGGAAATCCGTTTCAGACCCCCAATTTTCGGGTTTTCCCTTATATCTCGGAAACTATGCGACCTAGCGATAAGACTATTCTATATAAAATTAAAGCTGACAAAATGTGCCACAAGATTGAATATATTCATTTTTTCGCTATCTCTCATACTTTTTGAGATATCCGTGCTCAAATTTCGCTAATTTCTTAAAAAATCAGTTTTGCCTCGTGTTTTTTCCCTTTTTCGACTAGCTAACTTTTCGGCCCNTTTTCTTTGAAAATTCGCTCATTAAGTCATGGTGCACGACTGGACTTTTTTTTGTTTAAGTATATGGTTTTACTACTATCTAAAGAAGGCATAATCATGCAAATGATAATTGAGATAATGTTAAATTAAAAATGCCTGCTACCTCCCCCCAGACGATTGTATATCATGGGGTAAGAATGTTTGTAAAAAAGAAAAACAACTGTAAGCAAAAAATAAACACTTTCTTTCTTTCTTTTCTTTTTTTTCTTCTTCTTTCTATTTATTAATTTGCGAGTATTATTTTATAATATTATACAGTTTTCGAATGGGGGCGCTAAAAAGGTATTGCGCCCCGGGCGCGAGTTAAGCTCGCTACGCCACTGCCGTCGACAAGAACACACTAAGAAAGAAAGTAAAGCCGAATGGTTCATAGCTTGGTCGTCCTTAAAATTACAAAAACATCTGCCAATTAGTGTGGCACATAGCTTCCTCTGTCCTATTTCGTATTCATTAACAACCTATAACATTGTCATGTTTATTTAATTTCCCCCTGTTTTTTAAATCTTTAAATTATTCTGATTTTTTTTTTTATGAATTTGAATTAATGTATCAATTTAACAAATTAAAAGAGGGCATCTACCTTCGGTCAACTTTTGACAAACCATTCAAATGTCATAAAAATCACAGGGAAGTACTTGCGTCCAAGTACTTACACGTCCAAGTACTTTTTAGGGTTTTGTAGATGTTTAAGCATACCCTTATTATATATTACTAGCCGTTAAGCCCTTGGCAACGGGCAGAAAAATATAGTTGAAAAAAAGAGTGAAGAATAATAATTAGAATTAGTTATCATTAAAATATTTAAATAGATATGTACTGTTTAAATAGTAAGTTTTATGCTAAGCGATTCATTACAGTGGGGTGGCTAAGTGGTAGAGCTTTCGTTTAATGAGCGGGAGGTCACTGGTTCGATCCCAGCTTATAGCACATCAATTTTTAACGTTATAATTAATTTCGAGGTGAGTCGTCGCCGTTGCCGTCGGGACACTACTCGATTATATAAATGATTTATTATACCTTATATGTAATTATGCATTTTAGGGTCCCGGGTTCGATAACCCGGGGGGTCACAATGTTTTTTATCGGTAATAACGACAGCCATTTCGATTTTTTTTTTTTTTTTTAGACATAGCTACAAAACCCTAAAAATCAAATGAGTACTTTAAAGATATAGGTGTAATATGTTGAAGCGAAACATGTGGATTGAGAAGTCCAAAATTTATATGGGACCAACAATAGGCTAATTATGCCCTTCCATCCAAATTTAAGATTTAACATATAAGTTTTAATTTGAGATTTAAGATTTTAATATAAACATTTAAGTTTGTTTAGGTTAATTCTGTTTTAACTTATATTGGTTCGCAAGAGATGAGTGAAAGACAAACACGGAACCAAAAACGCCCTGATATCTGAAACGAATTTCTGTTTCAGAATATTTTGACATTATAGACATAAAAAAAAAGGTCCAAAACAACTCATGCAAACTTTCTTATAGTTTACGAGTTTATAATAACTTAGCCCAATGTCTCCATTTGTAGTTGTGTTTTTGTAGGATCATATAATTAGTATTGATCACTATATTAATTTTTTTATCATAAAAATAACTTCTTCTCGGCGGGTAATCGAATCCGGGCTCTCTCCGACCGCGTTTAAAGCTATTTTCTCAGGAACTAGACTTTTCCCGGGAAAACGGCTTATATCGTTAGAATCGTATTTAAATGAACAATATTTTTAATCATAGTCGTCGGAACCATTTTCCAGAATTTTTTTTTCTCGTTATTGAAAAAAAAAAA
>KZ654176.1:86320-101515 GCA_001010745.2 Gerris buenoi
GGGCAATGGGGCAAATGCCCGGGTCTCCAGGGGGCCCTGGTTTTTTACAAACAAAAAAGGCAAGATGGATATTGTAAATTAGTAGCATAACTATGGAAAATAATTAGTAGCAAAACTATGGTCATAATTAGTAGTATAACTATGGACCAGAATTGCGCGCAGACCCAAGGGGCCCCCAAATCAAAAAAACATAAAATTACCATCTTTGTACCAATGTTGGTAGAGGCCCCTTTAGAACATAATAAAATCTAACTTGAAATTCTACTTCTTTACTATTTTAAGGAAACCCCATTCAGTTCTGAACGCAAATGTTTTTTTCTCATCTATTTTTTTCTTGTCGAGGGGCCCCAATGCCCTATCTAATTTTGGAGAGGCACAGGCACGGACCCCCTGGAGCCCCGGGCCTCCGAGGGGTGGCCCTACATTTTTACAACCAAAAAGGCAGGATGGATATTGTGATTAGTGGCATAACTATTGCTCAATTGTTTTGATTTTTAGATAAATTAAAGTCACAATTTATCAAAATTAAAGATGCGCAAAGGTTGAAATTGATCTGGGTCTATCTGCGGGCCACTTTCGACTTACCACCCAAATATCATTCAAATCGGATAAGTAGTTTTGAAGATATATAGGTATACATAAATGTAAGTTTGTGCTTACGCGGAAGAAACAAATGGACTCAGGAGGTTGAACCCCATTTGGGACCAACAATGGACTAGTTATGACTTTATCATCCAAATCTTATTTAAATCAGACGCGTAGTTTTTAAGATATGGTGGTTCGCAAAATTTGAATGTCAGCCCGACAGACAGACACGGAACCAAACATACAGACAGACACGGAACCAAACATACAGACAGACACGGAACCAAACATTTTCCCTGATGTCTGTAACAGATTTCTCTTCGGAGAAAAAAAATATTTCGTTCTACAGAACGATTACATAGCTTCCGTTACCTTCGGTAAGCTCGGAAGCAATAATATACAAAGGGTAGCCTACTAACTAAAGGGTACTAATATTATTATTTACTACTTTTTTTACGTGTTAAATAGTGCTTTCTAGTAAAAATTACTTTAAATTTAGAGCCAGAATTGCTTAAAAATGTGTTTCACTGGCGTTAAAATTTCAAAAAATTTCCGGGGGAGGCCTCATGGACCCCCTCTTTGCTGGGGGGTATTCCATACCCATAGACCCCCCCGTAGGGCGCACTTACATCGGTTCGCCATGTACGCAGATGCACCTAGGTACGGCCCTGCTTCCCACACAGCACAATTTGCTGAAAACGAATTAAATTTTGCTGAAAGATGGCTAAAAGTATTAAAATAATGAATAATGCATTGTCATCGTGTTCTGAGCTGTTCTAAAAGTTTCACATAGCTACTCGGGAAGTTAGTTAAAAATCGATTGCAAGATTTGTACTGGACAAACAAGAAAGCAAGCTAATAAAAACGTAGTAAAAATCGCTAAAAAAATATGAAAATGGAACTAAACGTATATAATAAACAACGTTATTACAGATATCTTACATTTAAAGTAACGACTTTAATAAAACTTCATATAGATCGTCTAATGTACATTTAAAACAGCCAAGGAAAATTTCAATTTAATACGCAAGCAGAAGTTTTTGTGTAGTGAAGTTATGCATTTTATAATTGTTGAAAAGGAGACGTCTGAAGCATGTAGAGAGTTGTTGGAATAGTGAAAACGTAGCCCCCCCCCCCCTCCACCACTACTAAACTTTCTATTACAATCATACTCTTTAACTATCAACTCATCATGACTGTCGATTTTCTCAATATTTTATACATATATATTTATTTTAAATTATTATTGTCTATACTCATAAATCATTATAAATTAAATACTTTTGGATTTTCTATATTTACATACTTTAGTACAGTATTATTAGTATTTTTACAAATTACTCCAGTAAAAACTCGACTTATGGAATAAATAAGCAAAATAATTATAGCATGATAAAGAAAACTATGAAAATAACATCTAACTTCTTTAAAGAAAAACATTCCGTACATCTTCTTTAAATTGTTACTTCCCCCTGTTTTTTTATAATAGGAGTAACAGTCTAAAGAAGAACATTCTTTACACCTTCTTTAGATTGTTACTCTCCAACTGTTTTTATAGCGGGAGTAACAGTCTAAAGAAGAACATTCTTTACCTCTTCTTTAGATTGTTACTCCCTCCTGTTTTCTTTTATAAGAAGAGTAACAGTCTAAAGAAGATCATTCTGTACATCTTCTTTTGATTGTTACTACCTCCTGTTTTCTTTTATAGGAGTAACAGTCTAAAGAAGATCATTCTGTACATCTTCTTTTGATTGTTACTACCTCCTGATTTCTTTTATAACAGCAACAGTCTATAGAAGAACATTCTGTACATCTTCTTTAGATTGTTACTACCTCCTGTTTTTATTATAAGAGGAGTAACAGTCTAAAGAAGTGCACATTTTCAAAAGAGTGAAGAGCTGATTTTATATAAAAAAAAATATATATATCAGAATTAGCAGTTTAATATTTTTTTTATAGCAGCCCGCAAATAAATTATTTGCTTGCAATAATTTTAATTAAATTTTTAAATAATTTGCTTTTAATTTGTTGTATTTAATTGTTGCACTATTGTAATTACTTTTAGCTTAAAACTAATTATGCATAAAGAAGTAATAAAAGTTTAATATCAGAGATGTATTTAAGCAAGTCAGAAAACTAAAAAAAAACTTTTGAAATTTAACAAAGTTCAAGAACTATCCTGAAGCATATTTTCTAAATATTGTGAGAAAAAGCAATATTGTTCTACCATGCCTGTGCTAAATAGTTTTATCATTTTAATTATTATGTACCTAGGATTATGATTTTCAATTTATTTTTGTCAAAATTTCCATTTTCTCATTATTTTAGTAGCTTTTACATGAAGCGGAGCCTGAAAGGAAAAACAAGTGAAAATTTGTATTTTGTTATTTTTACTTTTTCTTAAACATGCTTTTTAATTAAAATATATTATGTATATGTATAAATGATTTAATATCAATTAGAACTGATTGACTGTACTTTACAAATGAATCATCGAGGGACTTACAGTGAAACCCAGTGTTTCTCCTAAACTCTCATGCCGCTTTTTCTTGACTGCTGTACTTTTTTTCACTAAGAAAAATAATAATCAAATGAAAATGTCCATCAATAACTTAATATTCTAATCATTAAATAGATCTTTCTAATCAAATTATACAAGTTAGATATATGTATCTGTCTGTCAATATACAGGGTGGTCCAAAAGTCCCCCCCCTCTTAACTTTTGAATGGTTTGAGATAAATTAATGAAACTTGGGGGATCTCTACCATACCAAGGGAAGTTTGTTTTCATGCTATTACCCACTAGGGGCAACCACCCAGTTTGCCCCCAGGCCACCCAACTTCAAAATTTCAAATTGGAACGTATATTTTTGATAGCATTTTTGGATTCTACGGTGAAAAATAATAAACTTTTACTTGAAACTATTTTTTCCATCACCAATATTTTGCCCCCTGCAGGGGGGCAAAGATAGCAAAATAACCCTTCCGAAATAGTAAAAAAAAACCTTTTAAATCGCTATAAAATCTAAACGGTTAGAAATAAAGTAATGGAACTTGGGGGATCTGTACCATGTAAAGGAAAGTATGTATTCAACCACTTGCGTACTAGGGGCAACCACCATTTTGCCCCCAGGCGCTGAAATGTACCATTTTTATGCCTTTGCCCCCCTATAGGGGGCAAAATATTGGAGATAGGAAAAAAAGTTTGAAGTAAAATATTCTTATTTTTTGCCGTAGAATCTAAATCTGCTATCAAAAATATACACTACACGTCAAAATTTTGAAGTTAGGTGACCTGGGGGCAAATTGGGTGGTTGCCCCTGGTGGGCGATAGCATGAAAACAAACTTCCCTTTGCATGGTAGAGATCCCCCAAGTTCCATTAATTTATCTCTAACCGTTTAGATTTTAGAACGTATTATCGGAAGGGTTATTTTGCTATGTTTGCCCCTCTATAGGGGGCAAAATATTGGTAATAGAAAAAAAAGTTTCAAGCAAAAGTTTATTATTTTTCACCGTAGAATCCAAATATGCTATCAAAAATATACGTTCCAATTTGAAATTTCGAAGTTGGGTGGCCTGGGGGCAAAGTGGGTGGTTGCCCCGAGTGGGTAATAGCATGAAAACAAACTTCCCTTGGCATGGTAGAGATCCCCCAAGTTTCATTAATTTATCTCAAACCGTTCAAAAGTTAAGAGGGGGGGGGGAGACTTTTGGACCACCCTGTATATTAAAGTATGTAAGAAGGTATAGGGCACCTCGGGTAGATGTGGTGAGGGTAGAGATGGTAGGGGTAGAGGTGGAAGGGTAGAGATGGTAGGGGTAGAAATAGTGGGGGTAGGCGTGGTCTTACAACACTGAGGTGGTGTGGTGTAAGGAGTCAGGAGTGGGGGTTGACCAAGGTGGCCCTATACCTACTTATATGCTACTGAATTACTAAGAAAAATATAATTAAATGAAAATCTCTATCAGTAACTTAATAACTTAATAATTAAATAGATGTTTCTTATCAAATAATACAAGTTATATACATTTATATGTATGTCAAGATATATTAAAGTATGTAAGAATGTATGGGGCGCCTCGGGTAGATGTGGTGGGTTAGAGATGGTAGAGGTATAGATTATGGGGGCGTGGTTTTACATCACTGAGGTGGTGTGGCGTAGAAAGTCAGGAGTGGGGGTCAGCCAAGGTGGCCTCACACCTACTGAATTACTAAGAAAAATATAATTAAATAAACAAATATGCATCAATAACTTAATAACTTAATAATTAAATAGATCTTTCTAATAACATTATAAAGTTAGATATTTGTTGTCTAAACAAGTTGCTTGTCATCGTCACTGCGTAGGTATATGAGTAGGTATGGGGCCACTTCGGGTAGATGTGGTGGGGGGTAGACATGGTAGGGGTAGAGTTGATGGTGGGTGGGCATGGCTTTACATCACAGAGGAGGTGTGGGGTAGGGGGTCAATTTGGGAGATTCTCAAGGAATATACTTTTTTCTGTAGAAGAACATGTTTAGTCTCTAATTTTTTTTGGCAAAATCTACATATTTTTAAAAAAATATAATACGTCAGAAAAATTGGAAGCATATACACCCAAAAAAGCAGTGTGTTACCATAAAAGGAAAGAGTGCGTAGAGCAAAATATGTATCTACTTCCCTTTCGAATAAAAAAGGGGGATAGCTCTTCTACTTCTATAGGCTAGTCTATCCTTCTCTTTCTTACCTACTGGACTCGCGTTTGATTATAAATAAACAAAAATAACATATTAGGATGTATTGGGATATATTAGCTCTTCACTCCATTATTTAATTTTATTAAATATATATTACGTATAATTTATGATTTGATAACACTTGTTAAAATAATATATACGTATTATAGAACTTAGGGATAACCTCGGTTAAAAAAAAATGACTGCAATATAGACTTTATAAAAAGCTTTATTTCTTCAATAATAAACATTATTAGTTTAATTATTGCATTTTGTACATAATAATAAACAATTATTAATTAGCTTAAAGCGTAATATTTTTTATTAAAAGTATTAATTATATCTAAAAATAATAATTAACTTCCTATTTGAGGCTTTCTTAAATTTATAGGGTTTAGTTGATAGGATGAAATTCATGATAAGAAAAGCGATGATAGGATATGAATGGCGATGATAGGATATGAATGGCGATGATAGGTTTGAATGGCGATGATAGGATATGAATGGCGATGGTAGAATGTGAATAAATTAATTTATTTTTGATTCATAAATAGGTTATTCCACGAAAGACCCATAAAAAAATCCATTAATTAAAAAGTACTAAGGAATTACTAGATGAACCAATCAAATTAAAGTAAAAGTACTAATTTTAATATGTTAATGAAGTAAATAAATAGAAAAAAGTATCATCTTTTTTTTATTACTATCAAAATCTATAATTTCCATATTGACGTCATAAACGAAAACTTTATTTGTATACCTAGTATTACCTTTGTTTATATCAAATCAAAATCGAAATTAAAACAGATAGACACACCGTTATTGTTTTTATCTCAAGTAGGGAGAAAAAGGTATGATTTTGGATTAGTTTAGAGAGACAAAAGTAAGTCTCTCTTACTTTAGACTTACTAAAGTAGTCTTTTCTTCCCTGAACTCAAAAAGTAGGGAGAAAAAGTAAAAGTAGGGCGAAAAAGTAAATACTGCCAACTTAATTGTTTTATAAATAGTAGAAAATAAATGGCTAATTTAATGAAGTTGTTGAAATCAGGCTGGCGACATTGCTTTTTCGACCATCTTTATCATTGTTTATAACCTGCACCTAAATAACCTTCTATTTGAGTTTAATTCCAATTTTTTATTTGCTTTTAATATTGAATTTCTTATATCCATGCTATTAAAAGTGCTAATGATTATTGGTATTTATTATTAATTAATATTTATTTATTTCCTCCCATCTGGAGATAAAATATTGAATGTACCTCGTGAGTAAAGTGCCATTATTCCCCTCACGATAATTATATTCCTCGGCTGCGCCTCGGGATTTAGAGACCATGGTTCCTTTGGATTCGCCTCAAGAACCAACTTTTTCGCTCAGGGAATAATGACTTACTTTACTCCCTAGGTGCATAAATAAATATTCTTACCTAAACTCAAAACGTAGGGAGAAAAAGTAAATGTAGGGCGAAAAAGTATAGTGGGGCGAAAAAGTAAGTATTGCCAACTTAATTGTTTTATAAATAGTAGAAAATAAATGGCTAATGTAATGAAGTTGTTGAAATCAGGCTGGCGACATTGCTTTTTCGATCTTCTTTATCTTTGTTTATAACCTGCATCCAAATAACCTTCTATTTGAGTTTAATTCCAATTCTTATTTGTTTTAATGTCGAATCTCTTATATCTGCTATAAAAAGTGCTAACAATTATTGTTATTTATTAAAATAATAAATAAAAACTGTGCAATGGAAGAAAATGTGTATTTTCTCCCTACTGGAGATAAAATATTGTATGTACCTCGTGAGTAAAGTGCCATTATTCCCTTCGCGATAATTATCTCCCTCGGCTGAGCCTCGGGATTTAGGGACTATGATTCCTTTAGCTTCGCCTCAAGAACCAACTTTTCCGCTCTGGGAATAATGGCTTACTTTACTCCCTAGGTGCATAAATAACTATTGTTTTTGTTTTTGTACTAAAATAACTATTTATTAGACTTAAATTTCGGGCTTCGTTTGTGAAAGCAGTTTTATTACGTATTGTATTATAATTTGAGCTATTTCATTGAAATTTGTTGTTCTTTACCCATTATACATTATCTATTATAGAGTAACAGTAGCAACATACATATTATTAGTACATAAATATTAGATTTGTTATAAAGGTTTTCCAACAGTTTGTGCGTTATAAGTAGTAACTTTTAACAGCGCAGGAAAATCCGAAAAATTTCTAAGGTTGCCAATGAGAGGACATGATTTTGAAATCTAGAAGGTCGGGCCAACTAGGCAAAACAATAATTTAACCGGCCCACCCCTCTCACAAGCCTTGTGGCTTTATTTTTTTCATTATTTAGGTTGGTAAATCTGAGTGTAGTGTGGCAAATCACTATTCCCCTAAAAACCATTAAGTTTTTTTTTTAATAATAGCTACGTTTAAATGGTGTATTTAAAACGATCTCAATACGGTTACTGTGTTTAACTGAAGTTGTGTGCACATGGCCGTATTGAGTTGGTATTTGAAAATATTTGGATGTTGTTTTGACGTCACTAAAAAACAGCTGATTTTGACCCGTGATTATAATGGCTGTGAAAGACGGTTATGCTTGTAATGTTGATTTGTCAGGTTACCCAGAAGAGAAACATGAAATTGCGCATGCCCTAATACTAACTCAATACACTAGGGTGTTAGGTGTTTATATGTACCTAACTACAATACGATACAGTTCCTACTTTTGGTGTATTGATCCTTGCATGAACTATATTAAATACAGCTTGGTTTTGCGGTTACATCCACGTCACGAAGGGGATGAAGTCCGACATTTCGCTTCCATTGCTGGAAGCATATTTAGGGGTGAGGAGATGTTGACTTGACACAACAACAAGACCTACTGACTGAAGTGAAGGACGGCGTATTTATAGTTGCTTTCTGGAACGTAGATTTTCCCTGGATTCCCCGGGGGTTCCTTGAGTCGGGTTAATCATTTGCCCCTCGTCAGGGTTCCTTTGTGGAGCGAGTGATGTTTTAAGTCGGGAAGTGTCCGCTGCGCCGCTTCTTGCCTCCTTGGTACAGTTGCTAACCAGAGGTTTTCAGGCCCAGGAAAGAGTGAATCCATCCTCTCTGATGAAGTTCTCTGGTTGTTTCTCGATCTCAATAGCCTCCCTTACCACCCTGCTGTGACTGATGCGAGTACTCGTATGTCCTCAAACTTTATGAGATGGCCGGTTACTTCAGAATGCTGAGCTATCACTGATCTGTGATCATTGATTTTCACTTAATCATTGCTCTCACGAGTTCTTGTAGACTGGTTGAGATCAATCTTACGGTTTACCCGATGTCACAACTGCGAGGTATTTGGTATGAACCACAAGTTTCGAGATGAAAGTGGTCTTTTAGCGATATCACATCGGATTTAACCCCTTCGCGACGCGAATTTCACGCGGAAACCTGCGCACCGAGTGCAATTTAATACTTTGCGTTTATATGGAAAGATACCGTATTCAGATCGTTTTCAATACACCATGTAGTAGTAGTAGTAGTAGTAGCAGCAGTAGTCTAGTACTTAAACAACTAGAACGGGTAGGTCGAACCACTCGTTCGAACTTAGCAATTTGGCCATCTAAATACACCATGTAAACGTAGCTAATAATTTCTTTAAATGGATTTAGACCTATTATGATATTTAATGTGGTGATTGATGTGGTGAGGGTTTTGAAGGAGTTAGAGGTGGTAAGGAAGTGAAATCTTCTAACGGACTGAAGAGCCTTAGAGATAGATTACCTCCTGGTAGCTGCGGCAAGGAGAAATCATCTAGAGAAGTCCTGGGATTGCCCTGATCAGATTTGGCAACATGACGCACGTTGTACGGCTTCAGAGTCTGTGCATGAGGTAGCATGTCTCTTCTGTAGTCTAGTCCGTCCCATTCCCTGCAAAGTAAACCATTTTTATTCATATTATCATAATGATGCGTCCACTCTGAAAGCTATATAGCGAACATATGTTCGCGCTATTTTTTGTGGGCACACAGAACGTTAGAATCTGCTAAGTTCTTCCATCAACTTGATAATTGGTCTACTAACTAAGGTCGTACTCAGGATCATGAAAATCCCATTGTCCACCATAAAGGGCTTGACAATGCCACCGAATTGTTTTATTTAAATGCCTATTGCCAAGTTATGTCCCTTAGACGAACTTAGCTGGCTACATATTCCTAAAAAGCACTAAAGAAGCTTTGCTTGATGTTAGTCAGACACTTTTTTACACACAATTTCCTGGACTATCAGGTAACATTAACCAAAAGTGCATTAGAACTTTTTCCTGCAATACAACGATGTATAAAATCACGTTAACATTTGATTAGAGCTTTTCTAAGATATAGAACACAGTCTAAATATAATGCCCATTTACAAAATTGTTTAATGAAAAATTGTAGATGCGCAATATAATTTCCTGTAATGTATTTTCTGTAGAAGGGATGTTTAAAATGGCTTTAAATTTTATTTCATGTATTGGACAATATAAAGCCTTTTAATATTTTGTGTATTGTGGCTTTATATTGTATTTTGGCTTAGTGTATTGTATATTTTGTTGTATTAAAAATGTCAAGAGAAATATAAATGAAGTTATATTTACCTATTCCTGAAAATACTTGGATAAGGAGTTGAATTTGATTCTGTCCTTTCTGATTCATCTTGAAGTTTCCCCTGAAACATAGTGTGAACATTAGTTTTGTTACAAAATAATTGAATGCTGGTTGTTCACCTAACATCGCCGTAATAATACCTGCTGAGGTAAAGTGGCGCCTATCCGGTAGCATATGATGCGCATGAAATTATAAGGTTTATATACAGCTAACCTAGAGCTAAAACCCTACACTATCCCTTGCATTTATAGTTGTATAATTTAAAATTTAAACTTCCTTTATTGATGTAGACATGTACAATGTACAGATTAACATTTTAATACATTTTTGTAGCCAACACAGTACCAAACAGAATCAGTTGCATAAGCTCTTTGACAGATCATAACCTTAATTTATGTATATCTATTTTAGTCATATATGTTGATATCATTATCTGTTTAAAATATATGTATTAATAAAAATTGCAAGATAAAAAGAACTTTTTATATACTACGTTTTTAAATTTTCTTAAACCGTGCCATCGATATGTTTGAAATAATATAATCGATATATTTCCTGTTTTGCTGTCATTTAATGTTTGTCTCTTAATCTCTTATTTATAAACATCATAAATTTGAAACCTGTCATAATAAAGATTGTAAATATTATAGGATAAAAACAAATAAAATAACTTGCGGATTTTTTCCGAACTAACTTTTCATTCAGCAAATTTGCTGAAAACTAATTAAATTCTGCTGAAAAATGACTAAGAGTATTAAAATAATGCATTGTCATCGTGTTCTGAGCTGTTCTGAAAGTTTCAAATGTCTAGCTACTCGGGATGTTAGTTAAAATTCGATTGCAAGATTTGTACCGGACAAACAAACAAACAAGAAACCAAGTTAATAACAACGTAGTAAAAATCTACAGTCCGCTTCATTCTTGTTAATCTTTTTAACATAGGAGGGTTAAATACATTTTATATATTATGTAGGTGTATAATTAGAATTTTGATGTCTATTGAGAAGTCCCGTTCTCCCCCTCCTTATTGAGCTACCAAAAAGTTTTAAAGCATCACCCGCAGAATAGAACTTAACATTGTACCCAAATACTAACAAAATATATTCAGCCATTTGAACGTGATTGATGCCTAAACAACATAAACAAACAGACATAAAATTTTCTAAACTTAAATTCGTTATCAAGGCTGCTAACCATTGACAAAATTTGAGCCCAATTGGATAAATTTAGAGACACCGCACTAATCTTATACACGTATACATAAGATTAGATTACTTCTTTCAACTAAAAAATATCAACTGATTTTAAGTAAACAATATAAACTCACTTTATTTTGATTAGATCCTGATCCAAGTGATAACTTCCATGTTGCGACTGACAGCTGATTTGGTTTTCTAGGACCTAAAAGAACAAATTATTATTTAACTTATTTTTCACTTTTTACGCAAAACTGTTCACTTCAAACATGCATAGGACCTTTTTTGTACAGAATTATATGAGAAATACTTTTGTTAATAGCACTTCTCTTCAAAAAATAATCAGTTTTGTGTAAAAAGTGAAAAATAAGTTAATTTTGAACTTTAAGAGGGGGTAGGGGGGGAAGCACAAGGGGGAGAAGTGGGGACTTTTGAGAAAATGTACCTCTTATCATGGTATATCATCAGGAAAAAATCCAGCTTTCCCCTTATTAGTTGCGGAAACAGCCTGTTTTTGGCCTTTATTGACTGGGCTAATTGTTATAACAATAGAGTAGCCATAAAAGAAAGCACTTTACATATTTAATGTACCTTTGTGAGTTCTCTGATGCGATATGCTGGAATGTTTAGCCTGCAGTAGAGGATTGGCTAAATTCTCTTCTTGTATGATTTCTAACAATTCCGGTAAGAATGTGTCGGAGAATTTATCATGCGTGAAGTATTCATGCTTTAATAACATACTACTAGTAGCTCGCTCAGCTGGTTCCATCCTGCAAAAGATTAAATATTTAATCAGTAACCAGTTTCAGCTAATATCAAGTCATACTGGTTGGAAGCAAGTACTGTAGTCGCCGCTTAATGTGATCATGGTTAATGTTATCAACCTCTTAGTGTGATCAAAATAGCTTGGAACGGGCCCACCCAATACCAATGCATTAAAATTTATCCGTTTATTGTGATCAAAGTCGAGTTGAAATTGTTGATTTTTTATATATATAATTTTCAGCGAAACGACTACAGCTGCGGCAAACCGAGAAGCGTTTCGTCTTATCACCCCGGATTCTGAGAAAGTATACCTCACGCCACCTTTCCTTCCTCTATATTACTACATAGACATAGAACATCTAAACATCCATTTCTCCCCCTATTTCTACGACATTTCACATAGACAGAGCTCAGTTGTTTTTGTCTTTCAATCGTTTCTGAGAACTCTTTAGTCAAATTAACATTACATTTATACAAGTTCGAACTCGATTATTTTTGTTACAAAAAGTTTTAAACAAAGTATGAGTATTTCAAAACGCCGTGATATCAGCTCGTAGGAGAAGTTAGACATCTAAAGATCGTGCGATCGTCTTTTGACCGAGATGAGCCAGCGGAAAGCCGCAATTAAATTGGAAACTTTATCAGCCATTGCTGAATAAACTTCTAAAACAGCGGAAGAATATCGGGATTGTCTCTAAAGAATGAGAACCAAATTCGCATAAGAAAACAGAGAGGACTAGAAGATTTTGACTGTGCCCTAAAAGAATAGTTTCTGAGAAAAGAATGTAAGGAGAATGAAAGGAAAGAAATGTAAAATATGTTTAGGGTCATTTCAATTATTTGTTTATTTTATAATGTGTGAACCGCATGAGTTTATGTGTACGTAATAAACAGTTTTTTCCTATTTTTATTTATTTATTTTTATTTTGTAGTATTACTCCTTCCAGTAGTGCCGTTTGCTTATATTATTATTTTTTTATTTTTTTTTTCCATTATTAGCGCGGATTATTTAGGCTACTAGCGGGAATATCGGAATTTTCCAGTGTTATCTATTTGTATTTATATTTTGATCCAAAAAACATAATGAAAGCTTAACTTATGAGATTTTGCTTATTATTATCAGTTGGTTAATGTGATCACTAGGCCTTGGTCCCAAAGTGATCACATTAAGCGGCGACTACTGTATATAAAGAGGACCAGCAAACCCGCATTGCAAGTAAGATATGCAGCCAGCATCTTATAAAAATGAAGGCTTAAATTATTGAAAAGTATGTCGGGTTTTTTTCATGCCTAGTACTAATTTTAGTACTATTTTTTTTATTGACAGTTATTAGGCCTATTGAGTGTATAGTATAATATTGTAAGGTAGAAAAGGTTTTGACTCCTAGAAGGGAACTCTGCCTGGCCTAGAGGATGATCGATATATCTACATAGCACACTAATAACTAGGTACATATCATACATGTGTTCGTTATATGTTGTGGCCACACAGAATATGTGTCCCGTGACACCACACGTAATTTTTTTTTTATACATAGTTCAATAATTTAGGTGAGGAAGCAACTAACTAATGAGGTAACATTAACTAAAAGTGCATTAAAACAGCGTTTCTCAACCCTGCGGTCGCGACCAAAATTTAGTCGTGAAAATATTTTTGGGTCGCAAAAAATCTTTGAAATTAAGCAGACCTAAATTAAACAACACTTTTCCTTTAAAGATGATAGTCCAGGAGGTAGCGTGCAAAGAAGTGTCTCACTAACATCAAGCTAGAATTTTGTGAATAAGTAAATATTTTAGTGCCTTTTAAGAGTATGTGGTCGATAGAGGCATTTAACAAAAACAAACTGGTGGAGAGCAGGCATGTCACGCCCGTTTTGGTGGGCAATGTGATTTTCATGAAAAGTCCAGTTGATGGTAGTTTCACTTAATATGTGACCTCTTTCATTTGGAGTATTTTTGGCAAACTATCAACTAACCTACTAAATATAGTGACTCCCATAACCTTGATTATTGGTCTACTAAGTTCGTATAAAAATAAAAATCACATTATCCACCATTTTTCTCAAATGCCTATTGCCAAGCTATGTCCCACAGATGAACTTAGCCGTCCACATAAGGCACAGAAATATTTACTTATACACAAACTTTTAGCTTGAAGCCTAGGTATTCTATAAAATACCCCAAGTTCCTCTATTAATAGCCTCTTAATAAATTGTTAATAACGTCATATTAAATTATTAACTTTAATACTTTGCCTTCTATGACTATATTTGTCTACAAAACCAGTAATTCAAATAAATTCAAAGCTTTAATTTATTCAAATAAATATGAGGGAAGAGAAATGAATCTGCTGTAAAAAAAAAAAAGTTGGCACTTCTTTAGATTATTACTCCTCTTATAAAGAAACCAGGAGGGAGTAACAATCTAAAAATTGAATTTCGGGAATGGAAACTGTGCATCAAAGTTTATATACTTGAGAAGTAAGAGCGTTGATGGTGGTCATCTTAATAAGTAATAATATTAGGTATATAAAAAGAACTTTTTATACACTACGTTTTTAAATCATAAATTTTAAACCCGTCAAAATGAAGATTGTAAACATGGGTCATGTCAAAAATAAAATAAAATAACTTGCGGATTTTTTTCCGAACTAACTATCCATACAGCAAAATTTGCTGAAAACCAATAAAAATTCTGCTGAAAGATGGCTAAAAGTATTAACATATTGCACTGTCATCGTGTTCTGAGCTATCCTTAAAAGTTTCAAATGTCTAGCTACTCGGGAAGTTAGTTAAAAATCGATTACAAGATTTGTACTGGACAAACAAACCAACAAGATAGCAAGCTAATAAAAACGTAGTAAAAAGAAACAGTCTCTTAACAGAAGTAACTTTTTCTGTGGAGAGACTGTTTCCTTTTACTTATAAAGCTATTATGTAGGTTCTGTTAAATAATATTGATAGAAATTTCGCTGAAATAATTACATGAGGCATGCAGCTGCAAAGTCGACAGCTAGTTTGGGAAAACTCGGAAACTTCTCTTTAATCTTGTGCTGGAGAGCTGCTGGCGTGGCCACGCAGTCCATTCCATCCTCGAGACTCCTGTACAGGTCCTCTGATGACTTGATGTGGAACGTCTTTATCGCTATCTGCACTTGACGACTCGTCAGATTTCCTGCAAAGAAATCAATCATTGCGATAAAGGCAAAACTCAAACTGCATCAAACTGTCTTTTCACGTATATTGAAAACAAAACTTGGGTCTTTTCTGTTAGTCCCCCCTTGACCGCCATCTTGAAAAT
>KZ654177.1:0-13987 GCA_001010745.2 Gerris buenoi
ATAAAACTAGATAAGATAGTTTAAAATAAGGATAACAGTGAAATAAACTTTTTGTGTATAAGACTTATAATAGTTTAGAATAAGACTTATAATACTTATAATAAGACTTATAATACTTATAATAAGACTTATAATAGTTTATAATTTATTTACAGTTTCTATTCTATGTAATAAATTCAGATAATTTCAGAAAAGAATTCTAATCAATCACTTAATTAATGTATGTTTTACATCTTTAATGGTCAGCTAAATTCATGAAGAAAGTAAACGATCCACTTAAGTCCAAGAGAAAACAATATTATCTGTTTGTATTTTGCTATTTATTAATTTTAAATTGAATTGTAGAATGCTAAATAAAATGTATAACTCATACCCATATATTGTTCTACCAATTAGAAATAGCGTGAAATTCCTGGAGAATCCGGCAATGCAGAAAAGGACACTGCCAATCAGAACTAAGATGGAGTAGAGATATGTCGCTAGTTTAATTCCAAGGTACCTATTGAATAAGAACAAAACATAGATTAATAAAAGTTTGATCTAGTAGTATAGTATATCTAATAGTAGTTTGATCTAGTTGATCTTTTAGTATTTTACGGTGCCCTACACGATATTCAGTTAATATCAATCCTTGATTATAAGTCACCACATAAATTAATTGTCTGACTGACAGCGTTAACTATGTTTAAATGGTTTAAAATTAACTTTAATCCAATCCTAGATTTATAGAGTAGTACATTTACGATTAATTGATTAGTAATAGAGTAAAATATAAAAGCTTTATCAACATCAATACTTACTGAGACATGCTTAGGAAGCTAAGTATGCTCATGAAATAGATGAAAATGGTAATGGAGAATATCCAGAAAAGCCAGGGTAGAGTAAGATAGTCTTTCCAGGTTAAGTTCTTGGTATCTTCAGAGTTTTTCAGCCACGAATCTCCTGCATCGTTCTGATTTTCCTCCATACAACCGTACATATATGCCAAAAGTAGACTTGAAGAGATCACAATAAAGCACATAAGTGACGTTTCTATAACATGGATAACAGTTTAATGAAATAGTTGAGTCATTTATATATACACAAATTTAACAATTAATCTAGATAATACTGTTTATCCTAACATTAGTATTAAACGCTTTACAATACTCCATGGATGTGTTTCTGACACTTGTTACATTTGGGATTTGGCAATTCTCAAATTTGGAGTTCCCATAGCTCTTTTTACACGTTGTTATCATTATATGTCTGTGTATAGATCTTGAATTAGACTTTAACGAGGACTAGGACCACTTTACTTTCAAGGCCCCCCCCCCTCCCTCCCATTCTAAACAAGCAACTTCATCTCATAACATAATCCTTCACTAGGAAAAAACATGATAAATATGAATGGGGTACAAGTATGGTAAATAATTTTATCATTCATATAGCAGCATTAACCCCAGACGATTTGACAAAAAAGGACTCTCCGTTCACTAATACTTTCAACGATAATTTATCGAATACAGTAAAAACGGTGGTCGGGAGTTGGGCATGGAGAAAACTATATAGCATATTCAGGGAATAGAAGTATTGCTTTTAACAATGCGAAGTATTATCACAACTATTTGTCAACGTTTTCAGATCCGATCATCCAGTTAAACAGTGCCTTGAGAATATTAGAAGAGTAATTTAATACTAATAGCAAAACTGTCAATATGGCAAAACCCCAAATTTTAACTATTCCAAAAGAAAATCTATCATCAAAACGCCCTAAAGGTTATTTTAAAAATCAGATACGTGGGAAAAGATTTAGTCCCAATTATTTGGCAGTCAGTTTTACCAGGTATGTATGAAGAAAAAATGTCCAATTAGATAGTGACGCGGAATTGGAGAAGATCACGAGCCGTCAGAGAAACACACAGGGTTTTAAACTCGAAGATATAGACCATGCAGGATTGATTGAATCCTGATTGAGACGTAGGTCCTTCAGTAGAACTCTCCATTGTAGACATCACACTGACATTATTGAGGAAACACTTATTACATTATATCACTTGTCACATTTTATCTTGATAAGATAATCGCAGTGAATGCCTTACCTCCCTTAAAATTTTAATCATCACCAAGTGTATCGATAACAAATTTGGTTTCAGCTGAGTTTTAGGAGTACACTAACAACTTAGATTCACTGATCTCTTCCAAATATCTTATAAGCTAAATATAAGAAACTAGATACTAACCTAAGCATATGGTTACAGCCAAAGATTCAGCTGGTGGTCGATAATGCTCTATGTACTTGAGTAGATTGACAGAAACGAAGTAGCAAGCTGCTGATCCTAACCAGAGAACACTCTCGTTTACAGAGTACACTAAGTTCATAAATCTGCCTCGACTGAACCAGTAGATAAGATGCTTGTTTGTACACAGCATTATAGGATTTACTCCAAACCTGAAATAGAAATATTTATAATGATTATTAAATATCTAATAAAATAGACAAATGGAGTCCATGAAATAGCAATAACTTCTTTTTTAAATTGTACATGGCAAGGGATTAATCAATAGTCTTAAGTATTTTACTACGTTTTTATTAGCTTGATTTTTTGTTTGTTTATCCAGTACAAATCTTGCAATCGATTATCAACTAACTTCCTGAGTAGCTAGGCATTTGAAACTTTAGGAATAGCTCAGAACACGATGATAATGCATTATTGAACGAGCACAGTGAGTTCTTTATTTCAGAGACTTGGGATTTTAAAAGTTTGTGTGACAAAAAAGGACTCTCCGTTCACTAATNAAGGAACAACGACATCCTGTGAAATTTCGTGTTAAACTTGGAAAATCTGCAACTGAAACATTTGCTATGCTTAACATGGCTTAAGGCGATGTTGCTATGAAGCGTTCGGAATGTTTCAAGCGTCATGAACGTTTTAAGGGTGGTTGACAGTCCATTGAAGACAATGAACGTCTTGGACGTCCTTCCACGACAACTGATGACCCACACGTGGACAAAATCAACACCCTCACCCTGGTGCGGGCAAATCGACGTCTGACGATCAGGAAGCTTGCTGAAGAGTGTGGGATATCAGTTGGATCTTGTTACGAGATTTTGACCGAAAAAAATTAAGATGCACCGCATTGCTGTGAAATTTTTGCCACGCTTGATGACGGACGACAATGCTCCAGCCCATTCAGCTCTCAGAACTCGCGAGTTTTTGGCCAAACACTCGATCACTGTTTTTCTTCATCTCCCCTACTCACCTNCACATATTCTTAAAAGGCGTTAAAAGATTGACTTGTATACAAAATTCTAGCTTGATGTTAGTCAGACACTTTTTTGCACGCTATCTCCTGGACTACTAGTAAAGAACCAATGAGTTAAAAGTAATTAATAAAATATGCGTATGAAACGGGTATGAATTAAAAACTGAATCGAGACATGCGGAGTATCACATCTCTACTTAGCACGCAACTGCGCTAAGCAAAGATGTGATAACCTGACGTAAGCAGAACTTATCTAGGAGTTAATAGTTTTCAAAACTGTTTAGTAAACTCCTTATGGAAACACTATTTTCGAAACTCACGGAGACGTAGTTATTTTTGTTATAAAAAAAAAACATTACAATGCCAACAATTAATATCATTGACTAATTTATTTTAAATAATTATCTGAATAAATAGTTGATTATTCAGAAAGATATCGAAACTATCTGTGTACATATTTTAAAGAATAAAACATATTAAATTGCACATAACTATCATACCTGTCAAGTAAATATCCATGACAGACGTCAATGAGAGCAGCCCAGTTGCAGACAGAAAATAAGAGACCATATTGAGATGCATTGATGTCGAAAGTCGTATACCCTATTTGATGACTACCACAATTTGCCCTCCTGTATTACAATAATTATAGACTGTTCCTCTCAGTCTATGATATGAGCTAGTAAAATTGGGTGCCCTACACGATATTCAGTTAATATCAATCCTAGATTATAAATCACCACATAAATTAATTGTAATAAAGAAAGCTTNATAACAAATTATTTAAATTTAGGAAACAGTACGAAAATTTGTCTGAACTAGTAAGACTTCCTCTAAATTTGTGATCTTAAAATTTCGTCTGAAACGAAAGACCAATTTTTAAACGTGAAAACGTTCTCTCAACGTCGCACGACATACTGGAACATATTTTAGTGCAGTGACGTCAGCTGGGGTCAGATTTTCTATTTCGTCTCTACCCTCCGCCTCTTCCAGGATTCGGGTGACGTTCTCCACAGTGGTCCAGCCCGGATTACAGTGAAGAACTGCGTCAATTTAATACCTCTCAATCTTAATACCTCTCCTGCATCAATTTCACCTTAATGTAATACTCTACTGCACGTGGTGTGCAAGTATTTTAATCCGATAATAAGGGCAGCACTCTATAAATCGTCAGCGGTAGCTTTGTCCGGTATTAAGTCGAAAAACAAGCCCTCTTAGGGTATCAATCAGTAGTGACTGGTAAACCCCCTGTCCTGGCAGAAGCTTAGGACAGGGGGTACGTGCACCGTTACACAGTGTATGACTTCTAATCCTCAAAAGGTTTTGGTACCTAGATAATNTTTTTAATACGTCTTACCGTTTAGCCTTAATAAATAACAATTCAATGTCTAATGATTTAGCACATTGTAGTGATAAGAGATGGTGTTTGGAAAAATGTTTCCCCTTAAATTTAATATTAAAGATACATCTATGCATCTATACTCTTAATGATTGGCCCTTATCATAATTATTAAAAGAAACGAGGACCGAGCGCTCGAAAGGAAGGGCAAAAACCTTAACAACATCTGGGCTAATTTTTCTTTCTTGTTCATTGACACGGTTTAGATTTGGTTATAGACAGATTCTTTGTAAAAAGTAATTGTCCTTTTACATAATATAGGTGAAGATACACACGCCTGTAGCTTGAACAAAAACATGCCAGCTACTTGCACGTGGTTATGATAAGTTACATACCTGTAGCTGGCAAGCAAGCAGATAAAAACTTAATAAAAATCCTTGGTATGCCAGTTACTGGCAAATACCCTCTTTAGGCATGCAAGCTACCTCCCCAATTTGACAGAATGTGTATCTCCGCCTTATTAAATATAATAATTTTAAAGATANTTTGAGTTGGGTATCAAATGAAAGCTCCTGAATAGTAGGTAACAAATATCTAAATACATTTTTAAATTTTGCATTCCTTATAGGTTAAAAATCAAAATATACATAAAAAAAAATCCCTCCCCCAACCACTATAGATCGGCTGGTGCTAAAATTTCGAAATAATCCATGCCAATACCTTATTATGGCGCGATGAAAATTCTGTGAGTTCATCCTAAATTTTCAAAAATTGCTAATTTTGGGCGCGAAAAAGTGAAGTGCGCCCAAAATTTTATTTTTTTAAAATTTTNATTAAAGATACATCTATGCATCTACTCTTAATGATTGGCCCTTATCATAATTATTAAAAGAAACGAGGACCGAGCGCTCGAAAGGAAGGGCAAAAACCTTAACAACATCTGGGCTAATTTTTCTTTCTTGTTCATTGACACGGTTTAGATTTGGTTATAGACAGATTCTTTGTAAAAAGTAATTGTCCTTTTACATAATATAGGTGAAGATACACACGCCTGTAGCTTGAACAAAAACATGCCAGCTACTTGCACGTGGTTATGATAAGTTACATACCTGTAGCTGGCAAGCAAGCAGATAAAAACTTAATAAAAATCCTTGGTATGCCAGTTACTGGCAAATACCCTCTTTAGGCATGCAAGCTACTTCCCCAATTTGACAGAATGTGTATCTCCGCCTTATTAAATATAATAATTTTAAAGATACTAACCGAACTCTGAACTTTAACTGACTTTTAATTAGGTATATAATACAATCAAAGTCGTCGAACTAAAAAATGTTCTCAATAAAATAATCATAACAAGTTATAGAATGAATGATAAAAACTTGCCACCTTTTCAATCTATTTATTTTTTAATTACATGCCCACACATTTAAGAAGACATAAAAAAATCCACATAATATAGGTGAAGATACACACGTCTGTAGCTTGAACAAAAACATGTCAGCTACTTGCACGTGGTTATGATAAGTTACATGCCTTGTAGCTGGCAAGCAAGCAGATAAAAACTTAATAAAAATCCTTGGTATGCCAGTTACTGGCAAATACTCTCTTTAGGCATGCAAGCTACTTCCCCAATTTCACAGAATGTGTATCTCCGCCTTATTAATTATAATAATTTTAAAGATACTAACCGAACTCTGAACTTTAACTGACTTTTAATCAGGTATATAATACAATCAAAGTCGTCGAACTAAAAAATGTTCTCAATAAAATTATCATAACAAGTTATAGAATGAATGATAAAAAATTGCCACCTTTTCAATCTATTTATTTTTTAATTACATGCCCACACATTTAAGAAGACATAAAAAAATCCAATTGATTCAAACTGGAACTGGAACAATTAATCTTGTCAAACCACCTGCTAAAATTAATGAAACAGACATTAATTTACTGTCATACCATTANAATAATCTGTTAGTGTTTTATATAATAGTTTTAGCCGTCTTTAAAATCTGTTTGTCATTCTTTTATTATTGTTTATTAATTTTTAGAGAAAATATATGTATATGTAATAGTATGTATGTGTACCTACATTTATTTAATTCATGTTTATTTACGATGACACATTTACCAGAATATATTTGACTTAAAATGATTATATATATCTATCTTGATATAATAAATTCTTTACATTATTTGATCAATTGTCGAAAACATAATTATACTTAACTTTTAATTGGAAACAAAAATAATTAACAACTTCATTTAATTAAAAAATCACAGTAGAACAGATGAAGTTAATCTAGTAAGGAAAAAGTCAAGACTGGCATGTGCGTAATTATAAGTTTTGAAGGTAAATATGTCGATATTAATCAATAAATTATCAATTTTTCGATGACAAAATTACACAGTTTTTGCAAGACTTCTAAACTTTTTTTTTTTTTAATTACTATTTTGCTTGATAACTGGATTGTTACGAAACTTCCTTAACTATAAAAAAAAATAATTATATACGTACAATTATTATTATAACCAAACCGTATTACTAAATCACTGACCACTGTATATAAGGGGACTATAAGATTGGGTCATGTATTATCAAAATACTCGCATATGGTTGTGTCTTTTGTTGTTTAAAATATCAAATAGTTACACGTGCTTAGGTACAAAAACTGGCTAGTCTGAAGCAGGTGGAATAAACTTGTTCAAGTGTTTATATTGCTGTTATCTGCTCTCTACAGGATGCTGTATCCTGTATTTTTACTTTCCTCATCCGCCATATTCGTGTGCTTTTTTCTGATAATAGTCCTGAGCAAAGTGACCACCTTATGTTTTCATCAGTTCTAAATTCCAAATGGACTACATTCAGAAATCTATTATACTATCTATAGTTGGTGTGGGTAACAAACGTGGCCGAAGGTCTTAAGGCGCTCGCCCAGCTGTCAGTAACTCGAGGTCATGGGTTCGATCCCGTGCCATGATACTCTGAATTGCATCTCTGATTCATGGACGGTGTAGGGCGAGGGACCCCCCCTGGAGCACTCCTCCCTCCACGCTTTGATGTAAGCTTAAAATATAGCTTACTAATGACCACACCATACTCGCTTTGGCGGTACAATGTACAAATGTAAGATGTGTGAAGTAGCTAGAACTCTCCCACGGGGCGTAAAAATGGCCTAAAAGATGATCTAATTGCAAGGTTTGAACAAGCGGTTCGTCGAACAAAGAAGTACTAGACTACTACTACAACTTTCTATAGGGTGTCTATAGATGATTATGCTTATTGGTTTAACGGAGAATTTGTATGCATATAAAAGCCACTGANTTTTTTTATTAAACTTACCTTGTTTCTTTAAATGTGTTACATAACTGTCTATAATCTTATTAACATTTATAAGGACCCCTAATGACCCCAAATTTTTCAAAATGTCGTTTTTGCACTAAAATGTTGGTGAGATAATAAACAGTTATGTCATTTTTTGACATAACTGTATATTATTTTCCTAACGTTTTAGTGCAAAAACGACATTTTGAAAAATTTAGGGCCATATTGGGCGTCCTTGTATTTGTAACTTGTATTATCTAAAAAAGCATAATCGAATGCATATATGATCAAATTTTTATAATTCTAGAGAAATGCTGTAAGATTTTATGAGAGTTTAAAAAACGAAAATAGTTTTTTTGCTCTCCTGAAAAATTACAAAATTTGCAGTTCGGTCGTTATTGTATTGGACCCTCGATATTATAAATTTGTTTAGATAAAGCTATGCATGCAGATTCCGGTACAGGCTGGAAGTTCAAATTGTTTTATTGTTAAAAGAATTACTAGAAATTAAAAAAAATATTTTCAGATAAATTTTCAGTTTTTCTTCCTAAAAAAATAATTATCATGCATTCGTCTGATAGATAATAAATGATGCGTTAATTGCGGGGCACACATTTTTAATGAGATATCAAGCAATTAGGCCTTTAACCGTGCCCTTGTGAGGGGCATTAAGAGTCTCACCCATTTTAGCCACACGAATGCATATTTAATTTTCAAGTTTATTCAGTAATAGAAAATACTTGGATATCTTACCAGGTGGTCTATCGCTCCTAAATCCAAATAAAAATAATAGTTGTCAGCAGATGTTGCACTACACTTTCTAATCTCTCCAATTGCAATAAATAAATATGTTTACGCCAGTTTGTATGCAGAGAAGAATTATTATTTGTAAAGTTTTGTTTTCATTTAGATAAGGTCGATAGGGCACTGAGGTAGTGTGTTATCGGCAATCTCGCTTTAGTTGGCTTCTAGACTTGGTTTCTAGAGGGCAGACTGCTGTTTTTATAACCTTCCGTTTTTCCGTTATTGGTTTACGTGAAGTTATTATCTTTTATTCAGTAGTTCAGCAGTTCGGTGGCTGAACTTTTATTGCAAACGAAAGTGTTTTATTCCGCGATACGCAGGTACAGAAGACACCGGGGGCCCCCCACCTGCATCCACCAACCTGCGTACCGGCGTGTTGGACTTTCTCGTCAATACGGGTAAGCGTTGTATGATTTGTGTTATTTGTTTTAATTATTTCATTTGTACGTAAGTGGCGCGTACAAAATACAATATAATAGTTTTATTTATTTTTGTTACAGAAAAAAATGGTATTACTGCGGAGACTATTAGTCCAGATGGCCAATGGCCATGCGAAAAGCCTTGTCTGCCAGTGAAGAACAAGTTAAATCTCTTTAAGATATCACTCACTCTTAGAATGCAATCTTTAACTGAGTTTTCTCCTAGAGCTAGTCCTATTAAAAACTGTCAGCTAGCAGCATGTTTCATACTTATCCTATCAAGAAGCCATTTCTTCACCGGAAAGTAACGAGTGGCTCAAAGCCATTGAAGATGAAAAACAATCTCTATATGAAAATGAAGTGTGGACCATAGTTAAAAAAGAAGATGTACCTGAGAACAAAAAAATACTTACCAGCAGATGGGTGTTTAAACTAAAAGAAGATGGAGTGTTCAAAGCTAGACTTGTCGTGAGAGGATGTCAACAAAAAGAAGGCATCGACTACTTCGAGACATTCAGTCCAGTTATTAATAACGGTTCTTTAAAATTATTGTTTTCCATAATTAAAAGTAAAAATTATAAATCCATAACTTTTGACATTAAAACAGCTTTTTTGTACGGTTATCTAGATGAAGCAACATATATGTATCCTCCTGAAGGAATTAATGTTTATGGTATTTGTAAACTTAAAAAAGCCTTATATGGCATGAAACAAGCTCCACTTAAGTGGAACTATCGTATCACTGATTTCTTTAAATCAAAAGGTCTGGAACAACTAAAAAGTGAACCATGTATATTTAAAAATATGGAAAACGAATTTTTTATCGGCATATATGTAGACGACGGAATAGCAATTGGTGTGGATACCTGTATAATTGAATGTTTTTTAAAAGATCTTGAATCAGAATTTAAAATTAAAATCTATGTAAATCCTAAAAAATTTGTTGGATTTGAGTTAGACAGTTCAGAGTTAGGTATAACTCTTAATCAAAAAATTTTGTAAATTAGCTGTTATGTGATTATAGAATGAAAGATGCTAAACCTGTAACAACACCTGTAGAGGTTGTTAAAATTATAAAAACCGAACCAGCTGATAATAAGTTTCCCTATAGAGAGTTATAAGGAAGCCTGTTATATCTATGTAATAAGACAAGACCAGACATAGCTTTTGGAGTTAATCTATGTAGTAGACATGTGGAAAATCCTGCACAGCAGGATGTTTCTACATTAAAAGAATTTTAAGATACCTGAAGAACAGTCCTGAAAAAGGCATAAAATATTGTAAAGATTCAAGTGTAACAAATTTAATAGGCTATTGTGATGCCGATTATGCTGGTGACACTGAAAGTCGTAGGAGAACCAGTGGCTATATTATATATTTCTGTGGTGGACCTATAGCTTGGGGAACTAGAAAGCAACCAATAGTTGCTCTATCAACAACTGAAGCAGAATATATTTCTGCTGCAGATTGGGCTAAGGAATTATTGTATTATAAATCTGTAATAGAAGAGATGTTTGATGAAAAAGTAAAAATAAAATTATGTCGATAATATGTGATAAAGCTCAATTAAGCTTATCAAAAATGGTGTAATGAACAGACGCCACATAGGGGTATTTACATGATCTGAGCGGCCAAAAGTCGATTTCAAAAATAAGTCGCCAGGTAGAAAAAACCCGTATTTACTTAAACTTAAGTAATCTGCCAATGACAAGCCACCCTTCCCCTACTCCTCACATTACCCTGGCGAGTATAATTGTAGTCATTGTTTTATCTTCTGTTCAAGTGCAAGTATCGTTTCTCAACAGCTCTATTTTTGTGATTTATTGGACAATTTTTAGTTTTTATTCTGTTTTATTGTGACAAGTGCAAACCATGGATTTGAATACAGCAGGTATGTGTCTCTAAAGTTATTTTCTTTTGTAACATTTAAGGGTCATCTTGACCATGAAATTGGGGTGACAAGTAAGGGTAATTTTAAGCCATATATTACTATATATTTCTTATTTTGCAAGTCGATTAGTTATACTTCCGAGGCCTTCCAGGCTATAATTTTGAGTTTATTAAAAAGCTCAGATCTTATCCTTTAAGGAACATATAAAATTAGTTGCGGAAAGTTGCGATTTATTAAAATAAGCACTTTTAAACGAGTACCTAGCTAAAAAAAACAGCTAAAATTAACACTTTTTTTCCTCCTCTAATAACTGCATTTCTTATTTTAGATTCATCAACATATAGAGTTATGACTCGAAGTCACCTGTTTACCCTTATGAAGAATCAGGAGGGGGACATCAATATAAAGCTAAATTATTTAGAGAAGTACCTCCTTAACTCTGAAGATTTCTCTGAAGATCTCGCGAAGGAAGTAAAACATAAATTTTCGCATTTTAAATCGGAGATGAAAAGAAGATGGATTAAAGCGAGTAGAAAGGAAGAATATTTTGTGGAGCAAAACAGGAAATGGCTGGATGGCACTTTTCAAGTTCCAAAAGTAGGGCATCGGCCAGGACGGCCATCTAAGTCATTTGGCGATTTAAGTGAGAGGAGCAAGAGGAGAAAAACAGAAGATCTTCGTAAAATTACGGACCTGGAAGTGCTTACCAATGCTACTCAGACGAAGTTACGAGAAGGCGGAATGAGAGATGCTTCTTCAGTGCTAAAAATAATAACCAGCACCACACCTAACCGTGCTACGAAATACAAAAAAGCATTCTCTGCTGTGCAACAGAAAATCAACACTTCATCCCAGTTGGATCCATCAAAGGCGTTATCGATATTTGTTGACGCGCGACTGTCCAGAAAACAGTATGAAATAATAAGGAGTGCAAATAAAAAGATGTACCCTTGTTATAGCATCCTGCAGAAAGCGAAACTGGAGTGTTACCCGGATAGAGAAGCGTACAATGTAACAGAAACATGTGCTGAAGTAAAGCTTCAAAGTCTTATGAATCATACTGTTATGAGGTTATTGCAATATTTAGATGACGTTTTACTTCTTTTGACAGAAGCAGAGAGAAGCACATTAATAATAATGTGTAAATGGGGTTGTGATGGAGCTCAACAGTCTTCATACAAACAAAAATTTGAACAAAATACAGATTCTGATTCGAACTTATTTCAGAGTTCTTTTGTGCCTCTGAAGCTAGTAAGTTCAACAAATAATAAAGTTGTCTGGCAAAATCCTACACCATCTTCCGCACGTTATTGTCGCCCTATTCGTATCAGATTTGTAAAAGAGACCAAGGATATAACAATGGAAGAAATAAATTACGTTAAAAACGCCTCGAATGCTTTGCGAGAATCGACAGTGACGATAGCAGATAAAACATACTCCGTAAAACACCAAATGATGCTTACGATGATTGATGGTAAGGTGTGCAATGCTGCTACCAACACAACGTCAACAATGAAATGCTACATTTGTGGTTTAACCTCGAAGGATTTTAATGATTTAAAAATAAGGAAAGAAGTTAATCCGGAAGCACTTGAATTTGGGCTTTCGATTCTGCATGCGAGAATACGTTTTTTTGAATCAATTCTACATTTGTCATACAAGTTGCCTGTAAAAAAATGGCAACTGAGATCAGAAGCAGAGAAAGCCTTAGTAAAGAAGATGAAGCTACACATTCAAAAGGAGTTCCGTGAAAAGATGGGCTTGATTGTGGACGTACCAAAACCTGGTTTTGGTAACTCAAATGACGGAAATACTAGCAGAAGATTTTTTGCCGACCATGAAATAGCAGCAGAGATCACTGGCATCGATGTAGATTTTATATATCGCCTGAGAGTTATTCTTGAAACCATTTCAAGGGGTCATGCGATAGACCTTACATTGTTTGCTGCTTATACCAGGAGAACTGCAGAGCTTTATGTCAACCTGTACCCGTGGCATCCTATGACACCAACACTGCACAAAATACTCATACATGGACCTGTGGTAATTGAAAAGGCATTACTACCCATAGGTCTCCTGTCTGAAGAAGCAGCGGAGGCTCGTAATAAGCATTTCCGCCAATATAGACAGGATTTTGCACGAAAGTTTTCCCGAGTCTCGTGTAATATGGATGTGCTTAACCGGTTACTATTAACTTCGGATCCTTACATAACCGGAATGAGGCCAGTGACAAGAAAAAAAAGCAAAGCTTTTTTAAAAGAATCTACAGCAATGTTTCGTGCCCCTGAACCTGATCCTGCCATGGTATCTGCAAACGTTACAGTAGAAGAAGAGTCTTCAGATGAAGATGTTATGTCTGATGAGGAATCTTGGAGTTCTTCCTAAGGTTGATTTTGTATGAAAACACACACACACACATATATATATAACCCCTAATTTAAAGTTCCCATGATTATTTGTTTCCAACATTTAACACTGGTTTTTCTAAGTCCCGTTCAGATATGGGTTTTACCTGGATTATGTTTTCTATTGTAATCTTAAAATATGATTTCATTTCCTGTACAAAAGGGATAAAGGATTAGGGCTACCCAAGGTAAATTAGGTGAATAGGACAGTTATGTGGGTCATTAATCCTACATCAAAATACTTCAGAAAAATTCATGATGCAATAGTTTTTGCAAGTTATTTTCTTAAAACTATTATTTAAGTATTTTTTATGAAAATTAGTTTTATTTATTATTTAGTTCATTCCATTTCATGGTAATAATCAAGAAACAATGTTTGTTTTTTACAATTTGTAATAATATTGTAAAATTTTACAATATGTAAATACCTGTTTCATTAGTTCTGAGTAGTTCATTTATAATAATGTATTTTTTTTAAAATATTGTTTTTTTTTTAATATTGTTTTATATGTATGTATATATATATATATATATATATATAATGTAACAGAAACATGT
>KZ654177.1:14012-26299 GCA_001010745.2 Gerris buenoi
ATATATTATATTGTTTTAATAATATTGTTCTTTTTTTAATTTTTTTTTGTTAATTTTTTATCAATAAATGGTCAAATTTTTTTTATTTTTTTTTTATATTACTTAAACGACCTCTATATGTCCCAAAGTAGTATAGAATACCATAGAAATTCATTTTAAATATACTGAAGTAAGAAAATAATTTTGTCCGCTCAGATTGCCCAAATACCCCTATGTGCGCCAGTCAACTAGTTGAATCAACTAAGTTGCCTCGTGTGAAAGAGGCCTTAATCTCTAAATAGTGCACACAAATATTTCGCCTACCAATACATTATGAAATGTGTAATTACAAAAAAGTTTAATATCTCAGAATTGTAAATATTCAATATGGAATCCCACATCTCATTATTTGTACTGTAATATCTTCAATTCAATATCATCAAATGTATAATAACAATACTAAATGAATTTCTGTTTATGAATGGATTTCGCTTTTAATTTTGAGCCCCTTCTAGTCCGAGATCGATACCATTATCTAGTTAAAACCCCGTTCCGAGTTATAAAAATAATTAATTACTGATTAAAATGCTTAATGAAGGACATAGAAAATTTAATAGACTTTAATTTTAATTTAATCAATCTATTAATTCGATAATATAAATTAATTAAAATGAATATGATTATTTGTGTATTAATAACAGTTTTTTTTGTTGTGTAATTTGAATAAATTAACCAAATATTATATTGTGGGGCAATTAAATGTAATCATATGAAATAATGATAATAATAGCAATACATTTCATTGTAACCGTCTGGATGTTACAATTTAATTGGCATTTCTAATAATTAATTTTAACCAGAGAAGAGAGAAGTTATTTATTCATTTGAACTATTCTTTTTTTCCACTTTTGAAAACTTTTTGTAACGCATGTATGAATGAAATTTTGACAAATGATGGAAAGGATTAATTTCAGATGGGAATCATAACCATAGAGAAGGTATTGAGATGTGAAAATTCAATTTGATAGATTTGAGGCCCCTTGAGTCCACAAAAGTGGATTTTAAGAAATGCCTGTCTGCATTTTTGAGTTTTTCGTGTATAGTCTGTCGGCAGTGAAGCTTGATCCACTGGGTCGATTTCAAAATTTTCATACATGTTCAGAAAATGCATTTCCCTTAGGGAAATCGGTAAATTAATTTTGATTTTAAAATTGGTTAAGAAATAATGAACATGAGAAAGTTTAATAAGACTTTTATCGGACAGATTGTTTACAGCTATCTTAAAGGGTCATTGTTTATTGCGTGGGAAACTTCTAATATAACAAATAGCTTAAACACATAAATAACGTGTAATCAATCAATAGCGAGCGAGTGTGAAGATCATAAACTAAACGGTTTACACGAGTTCTCTTTTCACAGGTTTGATAACGCGCAGTGTTGCCAATCAGTACTCCTCCCTTTCGAGCAACATTCCTTATCTCTATAGAATTATACGCTGTAGAGCAGATATATCAAGTAATAGTTTTTCCCGGTGAGATATATGCCTTGCCCTAATCATTAGGAACTTATGCCTTATGTCCTAGGGGTAGTGCATCCTTTAGCTTTAGCTTCAGACGTTTTATTTGGCGGCTGTAGTGGCTTTATGGGAGAATTAACTGGAGTTCTGGAAACCTCACCCTCCTGGTGAGTGAAGATCGTAATTATTTAACCAACTTCCCCTTCCGGATTGGCGTTGCTGGTGCTGGCATAATAAAAGCCTCTCGTTTCTCCTTGCCTCATTCTCTCTCTTACCAGTATAAGTATTTATGAGCGAGGTTTAGTACTATATGTTTTAACATTTTCAACCCTCCTCATATCTCTTATGCAAGCCCAGTCCCCTGGCTTTAGTAGAGCTGTAGGTCGGGCACCGGTCGTCTATCATAATTTTGATTTTGCCAACCCTTAAGTTTGACTTCCTTATGAAAAACATTTTTGAATTCTGGCCAACGAGGAAGTAGCTGATAAGATGACATAGGTAGAGTTGAACGTATTCTACCACCCATCGCTATTTCTCCTAAACTCAGACCAAACTCTAATAATGTCATGCGGTATGTCACCGTATCCCAAGATATTGATCTGGAGATGATTTAAGAATTCTCTTCCTAGTTTCGGCTCTGTGTCGTTTCTCTAATCTTAGGTGTCCCCATAAATTTTAATCTTATACACTTTCTCATACATAATGGTATACAGGGTGGGACAAAAAAACGCACTTTTTTTTAAGACTTATAGCTCAGTTTCTGTAATAGATAAAGATATGGGGTTTGCGGGATTATATTTACGGTCTATACTTAAAAAACTATTGGGTGAAAGCCATGCAATGACGGTATGGAATAGGGTCTTAAAAAAGTCGTCTGGGTAGTAATCGTTGTCTGGTATTATAGTTTTGATAGAATAAATTACCATATGGTGGAGGGGGGGGGGGGTTCTTTGTAGGTAAGTGGGAGGCGTCCCTCGCAGTGATATAACAAATATTGAAGATGTGTTATGCACAATGTTGCCTGAAGTCTGGGCAATTCTCTTGCAAGTATCAAATTGTTGCAAGGAGTGATGGGACTGGGCACCATCTTGCATAAACATTTGATGAAATGGCATTTGATCTTTGTTCTGGAAATAATATTAAAAAATAAAAAAATCCAAAAATGTTTCGCCCTCCAGAAATTGCCGCCTTGAGCAATTTCCCAGTCTACCCATTGGTAAATCGGGTCCTGCCTATTAATTGGTTTAAAGTGTTTTGCGACAGTGTAATATTCGTGGAGAATTTTGTGTATTTTATTTAAATATTTGAATGTTAACGGCAATAGCAGACAATGCTTTTGCAGACTACAGACCTACAGTTTTTATAAACCACAGTTTGGAAACAGTGCGAACATTAAATATCACTTAAATTGAGTACTAATTCTATGTTTAAATCTATGTGTTCTAACCACTGAATTGCGGAGGTATCATTCGAAATTATTCGAATCTCTCTCTGTTGTATAAAATCGTAACGATGTACTCTTACTAAACTTTATCTATATACAAGTACAAGTGGTTTCCATTCATTTGTTGGGGTTTTCATGGTTACATTTAATTACTGATAAACATTTTATCAAAATCCGTNAAGTGCTCATTCAATGAACCAGTCAACTTCATTTGTAGAAGTTGTTTTCTTAGGAATAGTTGGCTCACTACTCCTCTCCTTTCATACACCCTAGAGAGAGTATCTAACATATCTTTAGCAGTACTACAATTTCTTATATATTCTAAGTGAGAATCACTTACGCACTGAATTACGATGCACTTGGCCTTTGCGTCATCCCTGGCGAAGTTCGCTTTTCCTTCGGCAGTCTTGCTAACTTCTTCTTCCAATACGTTCAGCTGTTTTTCCTCCAGTATTGATTTCACCCGGAACAGCCACTGAGAGAAGTTCTCGCCACTAAACTGCACAATGTTATAACTACATTTTTCCATTGTTTCCTCAATTCTCTGGGCCCGTAACCCTGTTGTGGAAGCAAATCAACTCAAGAGGAAACTTCTTTATTAGCAACGAAAAAAATAGAATAACAAAACTGTCACTTAATAATAATCTGACATAACATATATAAACATAAAATTCCCTAAATACAAAATTGTTTACAACATAATTGACCGATTATTTTAATATAAATTAAAAATTAATTTAATTTTATGATACGTGTTCGATTCAATTTCGACGAGAGTCAATCTGTTGCTGTTTTGTCTTTGATTGGTCATTTGTTTTACAAACTGTTAATGACTTTGTATTTTCCAACCTTTCGTCGGTTGGACTGTATACCTCTTTGACATTTAACGTCATGTTCACAATGTCCTTTATTCACAAATGAATTTTCGGTTATCGTTAGCTAATTGTAAAGATCTTTTGAAATGATATTTAGCGGAGCCTTTTAGTGGGTTTGACACTAAATCGAACTGTGCTTGAAATAATTATCGCATTTCAAAATGGGATTTTATTCACTCAAATTAACCACATACAGAGAATTCAAATTCAAGTGGATATCTTTGTCACTTATAAGATTTAATTAATTTATTAGTTAATTAAATTTATTTGGATTCATAACTGTAAACAATCCAAAGTGAATGAATATTTCAATGCCTTTAGGATAAAGTAAAGTTATGGTTTTTTCAAGGTATTTGATTCGAATAAAATTTTACTCATAGAGAATTACAATCAAAGAATAAATTTTAATTAGTACCGGTTACAAGTATAATGTACTCTTCGATTTTATACCCTTTTAATCCTTTCAATAATTTTTGGCCTATACATAATTGAAAAATCAATTTTCTTGTATATTTTAATTGTTTTATTTCAGATAATGGATTCTTCAGAACCCATTTTGAGGGGTAGGTTGAGTTTCATATCGAAATACTTTCAAATCGATCTCTTACTCCCCCAAAATGGTTTCTTTATTGTGCATTCCCAGCTGGAAGTTGTTTCCAGTCCATATAACATTGGATTCCGGACATTACATTCTGAATGACGTTTCACCCTCTGTATTCAGTTTTTACCTCTAACAAAAATCCAATTTTATCTTACGGTTTTATTTTTCCATTTGACCGGTCATACCTTGCACTTCTTACGTTTTTCACTCTGTCTTTCTATTGTTTTAAATTTGGCACTTGTTTGTATGGCGTGTGCATTTTTCTCTTTGAAATAAAAATTACAGTTTTATTTAGTAAAATAATTTTCTAGAGAGACTTAAAGTATTTTCTATATTTGAGAATAGAGGAACAGAAGTGAATTTATCAATAAAAAATCGCTTCGATAAATTCGAGTTAAATCTTAAAATATCTTACTTACTGAATTAATTTTTTTACATATTCAAAAGGGTTTAACTGGTAAATTTTCACTCTTTGCAGTTAGATTAGATTTGCATTAATACCAGGGATCTAGATTTTTCCGGGAAAACTTGTTACATGCTTAAAATTTATTTAAAATTTTGTTGTGAAATCGTCGAAACTGTTTTCGAGAAATATTTTTTTTAAATTTGTGTGGGTTATTAGAGTAGGTACCATATACTGTGAATTAATTTCTCAATTTCTCTTTGTGTATAATTTTTCTGAACATAAATGCAAAATTTTTCTGTAGTCGTCGGCCCCGTATTTATAGCTCTAAGCAAGTGCACTGACAATATTTTTCTAACGTCTATTTTATTTTAAGGATTGTTTTTGTAGTAAAACATTAAATCATTATATTTGAACATTCATACTTTTTAGGGTCCGTAGGCTAAAGCCAAGGACCCTTATATTTTCGCGCGTGTGTCTGTCTGTCCGTCCGTCCGTCGCATGCTCTCACAGCTACACCTTTCGTCCGATGACTTTAAAATTTGGCATGTGTATGTCTTGTACGTTGTACCTATCCCACACATGTTAAAAATATAGCGACTTAAAAAAAATATTTTTCAAAAATTTTAGGGTAAAAAAACTTTTTTTTTTTCGACATTGTGAGGGTAAGTGGGAGGCGTCCCTCGCAGTGATATAACAAAAATTGAAGATGTGTTATGCACAATGTTGCCTGAAGTCTGGGCAATTCTCTTGCAAGTATCAAATTGTTGCAAGGAGTGATGGGACTGGGCACCATCTTGCATAAACATTTGATGAAATGGCACTGAAAAAATTCCTGAACATTCTTTGACCAAAAGTAAAGAAACTACTTTTTGGAAATTTCGAAAAAAAAAATTATTTTATATTTTATTAGCAAATTACGGTTTTTTATAGTTATGGTCTTTTCGATGAATTTATATTTATTATATGATTGTTTTTCGGTTCAATGGCAAAAAAATACTTCATCAGAAGTTTGTTTATGTGTTTTGAGAATATCAGACCCATAAAATATTTTAAAGTAGGCTTTTTAGCATTTTAAAAACACCATAAATAGGGTACTACTTAACTATACAGTGTGGCCTACGGACCCTCGTTGTGTGCTGACTAGCACTCACTTTACCTGTTTATTTCTTTATTCTTTTAAGATATTTTAGTGTTCTAAAAAATTGAATAAACTTTAAATAGATGTATATTTCCACGTTGATAATAAATAATATATATTTTTTTATTTACACACTCAAACAGGAGTGTGTCCCATAACTTATCCTTAATAGAGGAACTTTATACTAGAGATCAAAATGAAAACATAATCTGTATATGTGTAACATAAACATAAGTCTGTATGTGTGTTGCCAAAAGTTAAAAAGATATTGGTTGTTAAAATAGAAACTTAATTTTCCAAAAATTAAAATAATATTTTAAATTTTGATAATATTTTAAGTTTAAGATACCAAATTCAAAATTAAAGTAATTGAGTTTATGAAGGTGCGAGCAATTCGAATTCAGTACTATTTTGAACCTACTAGTTCCTAGATGAAGCTACGTACTTCCTGATGAATTAAATCCTGCATTTTAATTTCACCCTGGAAAGGTGTGACAGTTTTGACTTTATACCAGAGAAGAGTCATTATTTCCACTTAAAGAGCAGACTCTTGGTCAATATCGATATCTCAAGAACTCAAGCCTTTGCAAGATATTCGTCTTTGAAAGTAAAAATACCGAAAACCACAAACAATCGTCATTTCAAAAATACAATGAAATTTAGTTATTTAAATGTTGTATTAATCTATGAACGAGTAATCGATAAATTAATTAACTTTTAGTAATATTTCTTATTTCATCCTATCATCAGAATGTTAAGTTCTTTTTTAATTTTCCCTTCCTCTAATCTCTTCTCTTGGATCTTTAACCTTTAGAAGTTATTAAAAATATATTTTTTATAAAGCTTACTACTTTTAATTAACTTTAGTATTTCTATTCCTACTTTAAGAGATACATTTTAATTTCTCTAATTAGTTGAGTATAAAATTGCTAAGTGCTGATATCTACTTTTTAACTATTCCTATTCCTATTTTAACGAAAACCTTTGTTTAAAAGAGAGAGAGAAAGAAAAATATATTACTAAATTACACCATTTTTATCTTCTACATTCTTTATGCTAAATTTCGTGGTTTTAAACTAATTTTTTCAACATTTATTTTGTTTCAGGTAATTGAGAATTGCATTTCGGACTATTTTTTCTCACTTCTTTTTTTGGATTTAATTTGTAAGTAATTGCATTTTTATAATTTATGCTTGCGATGTAACATTATTTACGAGAAGAGACGAAGGTATATAAAGTTATAAGTTCCTACTCTTAAGCGAGAATTGTTCGACTACTGCTATTTTTAGGTTCTTTATTGTATTATGTACTATAAAACCTTTAATTGTTGTAATATTATACCTATATGATAATTAAACGCTTAGAGACATAAGTAGATGGTTTTATGTACATACGATCATTCTCGAAATTATGCAAACAATTTAGGCAATGCATTAAGTCTAATTAGATTAATTTAGTTCTTGCAATTGCGAAGTAAACAAATAGTTAAAATGAACTATTACAATTAAATACTTATTTATAGTTTCTTCAAGTAGCCTTAAACATGTTTAATAAGTTTATATTAATGATTTTAATTGCAAAGCCCAAATAACAGGGATGTGGCCAGGGAAGTATTATTAAATTGGGTGGACTTTATAGTTAGTAGGTTCTTGTATTACTGATGAATTCATGTTTGGTAAATAATTAGAATGAGTAATTGTAATTAGTGATTCATGTACTAGTTTTGATTTAGATCATACTCCCATAGTTCTCTACTATAATAATACTATTAATACCATATAAGAATACTATTTAATTATTATATGAAGAAATAATTTGCACATTTCTATTTGTGGCTTCTCTTTTGATTCTCAATTCACAAATTCCTGTTGATGTTTCTGGTAATATTTTGTTTGTTGGTTTTCTTCATGTTCAATTGATGTTTTCCCAAATATGAGTTCATACGGATTAAATTAAATCTGTTACTCTTTTTCTTCTTATTTTTACTTCTAAGCATGTTTGGTGACTTCTTACTTTCTTTGTGTAAAATGTTAGGTTTGAGTTAGTAAGTGCAAAAAAAGAAATTAAAATAATAGTTAAAACTAAAAATATCAGATGGTTAATAATTGAAAATATTAAAACTTATAAAACTTATTTGGGAACTAATAATTTATCAAATATCCTGGAAGGAATTATTAGTACTAATTTAAAAGGAACTTCTTTATGCTAAATGGGTTATTGCTCTAAGTATAGAAAACTATATGTAAAAATATATTTTCTTTGGGTATGGTTAGGGTTACAATAAATAAACTCCTCCTTTTCTTAAAACAAACAGCTATATTTCGCCCTAACTCAGGGCTTCTTCAGGCTATAACATTAAAATTCTTGTTGGCTTATTGCTAGTTTTGAATGCCCATTACATCGATATGAAGTGAACATTTTAAATAATAAACCTAATTAGTAAAAGAAGCAAATTAATTGTAAACTGATATTTCTATATACCATTGGTGATGTGAAATAAAATTAGAGTGATATAAATGTTGGAGAGTTTTATCACCTGACCGTGACATATTTTCCACTATGTTTAATTCATGAAAGGGAAAAGATGTGCATTTTTCTTTTCCCTTACTCATATTTTCAGGAAAATTGTCAAGGGGTAAAAACGAGCTCCCGCTCTATTTATTTGTCATTTTATATTCTATTATTATGTGTTCTTACTGCTTTTTATCTATCATATTTCTTTTTGGGTATTATTTAAAGGATGGAGGCTTTATTATTATTATTATTCTTTTTCTTCTTATATTATTATTATTGTTGTTGTTATTATTATTATCTAAGAATGAAGTGAACGTGGAGTGAATCTTCTACTGAATTCTTATTATAAATATCTCTAATATAATATTCCTATGAATAAAAAGTAGATAATTTCTTAAATCTTTGTTCTGAGGGATGTTTATTACATACTACCGTCTAAGTCTAGAGGTAATGTTAACAATATGTTGTGTTGATATAACAACGATAAAATGTACCGTTTTATATTTATTTGGAAAGTAAGATATGGATGAACGTCAGTATAAAAATTTAGGAATAAGAGGGTTGATGGACAATAATAATGATACATAATAATGTTTTTGAGGAATTTTTTATACGTCCCATATTTTTTTAAAGAAGTTACCCCCCCCCCCCCCCCCCCCAGAAAAAAAGTAAAAAAAAATTAAAACTTAAAAAATTAAAAAAAATATTATTTTAGGAGCGGATTGGGCTTTTAGACTTCAGAGTATTTTGATTAAGTTTGGACAGTAAAAATGCATTTAAGAGAATTTATTTTACCTCGTTGTTATAAATTGTTTAAAAATTATAATTTAAAAAAAATGAAATTAATTAAAAGCCTAAAATTGATTGAAAAATTAATTTAATTAGCTATAGTTAAAACAAAGTTTTAAACGGCCGCCATCTTCATAAGGCTGGTTCGATTATGATAGCTAACGAACTAGTCCTTTTTGGCTAACGAACATTTTGTTAAGTTGTCTGCAGACACTTTTTGTGTGCTGAAAGTACGTGCCTGATCAATTTTTTTATACTTAAATAAAAAGAATGTTTAGCTTTAATTAAAGATAAGAGGGTCAACTTGCTTCTATTTTATGTTGAAAACCTAAAGTTCTCCAAATGTAGTATCTTAAAAATAAGAAGATAAGATAAGAAGATAAAAATAAGAAGACCTAAAGTTCTTCATATCTATGTTGTATTTTAAAAATAAGGTATACTTGCTTCTCTTTTAAGTTGAAAACCTAAAGTTCTCCAAATGTAGTATCTTAAAAATTGAAGCTCAAAATTTCTGTATTAAATTTTCCACCTTGTCGTTCAACTTGTGTTGAAATCTTAAAGTAGGTCAATATTAAATGGTTTTTGGCGCTTTCCTCATGTTTTATATTTTAATCTCCTTCTATACGGTACTTTATTCTAGTAAAATATTCAATCTGGGTAAGCTGTTGAAAAGTTTCTTTTGCCTCTCTTTTTGAAAAAACTAGGTAAGCCTGTTGAGAAATATACGGTACTAAAACCCTTGATGGAAAAGTGGGCGTAATGCGTTAAATCTACGAAGGCTTCCGAGACTGTATGAAATCCGAACAATGTTTCAGTTGTGAAGTAAGGCGGTACGAAAATGCGTGCGCTTTTAAGATACTTGTGCATGATTTATGACTTTACTCCGGGAGGAAGCGATGGTTGAAAACCTTATGAGTCTTTACTTGATGCAGGATCTATAAAGCCCTTTCCTATACGGGCCCTTGACTGAACGAGAGACCTTCTCACCGAGTATTAAACCCTTCACTCTAAGCCACTTATGCGATTCCACTTTTCAACCCTTCAATTTTTTTCCCTCCCTATACTCTCCCCGTTTTGCGATTGATCTTTTGCAATCGCAAAAGCGAATCAGAGCGTAAGTCACGAGTAAAATGAAGAATAAAAAATGTTCAAGGTAAGCGGACATTTTAAGTTACCTAAAGTCTTGAGCCGTTGTCGATCTTTAATCAGAGGAATCTGAATTACTTAGATCCTTACGGATATTTTTCTTTGACGCTCAATTCCACTGATTAAAAAATTAATTATTGCACCAATTCAATAGCTTTATATTGCTGCAGTTGGTGATTTGCAGATTTTTCGTATTAATACGTCGGAGACCTCTTTAAAGAAGTCTTTGTTAAGAGATTTTCAAAGAACTTGGGAAACTGCTCCCAGAATCAGTCTAAGTTGTTTATTTCAGAACCATCTTATGAAGTTACTAAAACACTAGTAAAGGTGACATGTGGCCCTTGTCACCCTATGACTGGATTTATAACCGGTCACTGTCGTCTCAACAGACACTTGCAGCTGCTAGGCTTGGTTGAAAGTCCCACCTGTCGGCTGTGTGGAGAGGAAGATGAAACTCCTACTAAGCTGCTGCCCAGCTTTGTCTCGTCTTAGATGGCAAACCTTTGAATTGCCAATTCTTCCCTTAGAAGAGTTTAAGGGACTGGCTCTGAACAGACTCCTTACTTCTTGCGAGTCTGTCAGTCTGCTCACTATAGAAGAATCAAGGAGAGAATTCTTCACTACCCCGGGTTTGCTGAATGGACTTACCTCTAAGTGGTATGTCTCTTGGTTTTAACCCCCCCCCCCCCCCAAAAAAAAAACCGTGGGACTTTCCCCTCTCTCTGCTAGTAAGATCAGGATGTACCAGTACATCTGAATGATGCTCTAGTATTATAAATCTTAACTAAAATTTATAATGTTATTTTAATTCTAACGATTTATGGCAGAATTATAGGTGTTTCCTTTATTCTTTAAACTACTGAACACTGATCGAGGTCAAGTAAATCTAAGAGTAAAGAAAACCCGTAGGTAAAAATTGGTTATTAGCTAACTACTGAAGCAAATAGTTAAATTCATACCTATCTCGACCAAATTAATAATACATAATAGATAATTATCCGTGGCGTAGAAGTCTGTGGAAGACTAAGGCCCTGTCAAAGGGCGTATAAAAATAAATATAAATAAATAACACGGGGTTTGACTGTCGCTCTATGAGCTGTATAAACTTTATTATTTCAACTAATTATTATTCCAACCGACCATTTGAATTGGTCATAGTTATTAAATTATAAACATCTATGGATTATATATTATTTCTTTGATTATGAACAGTTTAAATTATTCTCATTTTTTACACCATAAAGACCCATCGTATTCAATAATAGAACAATTTAAGTTGAAACAAATCAACGTTAAAATATTGCCAATGAAAATTAAATTTTTAACCAACTTTTTCCTAACTTTAAATAGGTACATATTGGTGAATACTATTTATAAAATAAAACCAAAAAATACTATAATTAAGGTGAGTTTTTGACTATTAACTAATAAAATTTTCTCTTTGAGTTTTATCTATTATATTATATAATAGATAAAACTACTCTAAGTTATATATATACATACATATAAAAAAAATCAATTGAGGTCACAATATCTTCAGAGTATCTCAATATTATACGATACATTGGTTCAAAAGTGTCAACTCTAAAACTTGATATTTTTAAACTCCAGATATTTTTTTCCAGGTAGCTAGCCTAATGAGCTTCATCGCAAAATTCCTTTTTTATATCTCCATTTTTTTTTAATAAATTTTCACAATTTCCTCTTGACTATAATAAATTCGTTTGTATTATCTTTTATAGTGTTGGAATTTTCTCCTCCTACTGTTAAATATATATGTTTATTATTATTTTTTTTTTAAATATGAATATATATAAGAGCAAGATAAAAAAAACCTCTTTTAAACTCTACAAGATGAGAGAAAAGTTGAATTAAAAAA